>LYUA01002596.1:17843-37993 GCA_002093875.1 Calopteryx splendens
AGTGAGAGTATCAGTTACTTAAAAATTGTTGATTAATCAGGGATTCGAAAGGAGTACGTTTCGCTATTGCAAGTCTTTAAAAGGTGTATTTACCTAAATCGATTCTTTAGATGATTAATTACTTGAGGATCGAAGATTAGGTACCTTAACAGATCTGAGTGCTTGCGCTGTGGCCGCCTCCTAAATTAGGACAGTAACATTAATCAGTACAACGGCATATGAGCGGTTCTGACCATAAATTTAGAGAGCTAGGCCGTCAAACCTATAGATCCACCGATTCGTTTTCTCCAAAATTCACGATTACATCACAAAGGAGGGAAACACTAGAAAACTGTAACCAACCACTCCTTTACTATTTCTTTCTGTATATCTTCATAGGCATCCTAACACCCCCTGCCACACGCCCTTGCGGATTAATGTGCCCATGTAGAATAGCTTTGGCTCCCGTCATGGTTTTCTTCCCTGATTATCATATAACATCCTTCAATCTTCCGCCTGTAAGGAACAATAACGGAGCATAAGTTCAACGATGGAATTTTGTCCTTAATCATCCTGCCGACTGTAGAAGGAACCTCGAGAACCCCCTCCCCAATTCAACTCTCTCCCTTAAAAACAACCTTTTTTTAGTCCTTCGGATGGATCTGGGATCCTGGTCAGCAGGTGGAAGCACTCCTGGCTTGTCATCAGGTGTCCTAAGCGCCGAGCCACCAGAGATAACATGACCCCATGCTCAAAGCTCGAAACCGCGGCCTATGGGTGAGAGCATCACTCATAACGCATCACTGACTAACCCGGCCGGACGAGTGAAGATGATTTAAAAAAAATACATTAGCCGTCAGCTACTTCTTCGCAGACTCTCAATTGAATGCGTATGCCTAATGATGAAATACGATGGAAAATATATCTGGGAAGTGACATTCGCCTCATTGCTATGTGACAGAAAGGACGTGGCCCTATGTTAAATTCTTTTAGTGACGAATGGACCGAACTTGAATGGTTCCCTTTCCAACAAGGAAGAAAGTTCCTCAGAATGCTTTACGGGTCGGGATGTATCTTCTTTAATCAGTCGTTTCCCCCAGAGCGTAATTTAAACTAGAAATAGGGAAGCCCGTTTATTCCACTCCAATAACTGAGGTTCCACGTAAAGCGGTAGTGTACTGCCGGTTCGAGAAAGGTATGCAGCGTTGGCATTACGGAGAAAGATTTGCACGACGTGTTGGTGTATAGTTCTTTCGGAAAAATAGCTTCCAGATTGAGTCAAGGAAAAAAATGCGTATTTTCTTCCCGTTTTACAGTAAAAAGTTATCGAATAAACCCATAACATTTCGCCATATTGGTAGGCTGGAAAGTGCTACAAGCGGAAATCGTTCATCGCTTACAAGATAATGCTAGAATTCTGCTGCACCAACCGGTGGGAAACCACAAGGTTCTGCAAGGACCTGTCGTTCGCGCCAGTAAGTGTCGGCTAATGATGCATCCAGAAGAGCCTTCGGCCGAATCTGTCCCCAGGTGAAAACTACTGAACCACAAACATCGATTTATGACGCTAGAAATGTTTATCATTCCGCTCCTTCGTCCGTTTATTCCAGGGAACTGCTTTAGGCAGGACTTCTTGATGCAGGAAAACGGGTGTCCAACTCTCCGTCACACCTTCCTTCTTCAAACATTGCCGCAAAATGTCTATCACTTTATTTTTCCAGTCTCTAATCACATACCATGGGAGGGAGGAGAAGGTAGTGCCCAAATGTGTGAAATCTCTTGAATCTAACCTATCGGAGGTACGGTTAAGAAACGGTTAACTCCGTTAAGAAATTTCAGAGACGACGTCCTCGAGTAAATATGATGCGAAAGTCCAACATTTTTGCTACACCTATAACACTCGGCGTCTCTTTCATAACACCTACCGGTTCCTGTATTCAAAACCAACTTCACATTCCTTCCTCATTGCACGCGAGAGACGTAGAAAATCCGTGAGTGAAGGCCTACAACTGTCTCGTTCTACCGGGAACCCTTTGTAGTTTGGGTTAATTACCATGGGTTTCAGTGGTATTTGGATCATCATTGTGCCGCATATGATTTATTTCGTGGAAAGATATAGAAACGCGAAAGGAAATAAATGCACATATCTCTATGTCCCTTCTCCGCGAGGTAACTTTGGGGGAAGCTCAGGTTTTTCCGTCTTTGCAACCAGAGCATAGTCAAAACCGAAGGAAAGCGGATGATTCGTTTTCATGGGTTTTATTAACCTCGAAATTATCGAATTCATAATACCTATTGTTTCACTGAAAATTAACAATTATAATCAGGGGTTGGGACCTAAGGCAAATGAAACTAGGTATGCGCTAGTACCTGGATACCTAGGGTATGACTCTTCGGCCCCTGTTCCTAGGTGGCAAAGAAGGTAGTGGTTCTTCCCAAATGCAGTGCCTTAGGCAAGAAACGTAGGCACTGGTACTTGGGTACAAGTACCTAAGATAAGAATCCAATGTATTTGCTGGCACCTAGATAGAGTTCCCAACCACAGCTAATAATTGACATAGGGTTCATGTGTTAGTATCTGTGGCAAGAAGCTAGGACCAGTAACTCAGTACAAATAACAAGGATAAAAACCCTAGGTACTGGGGCTTTGGACCGGTACCGGGGGTACGAATCTTTCAGTGTCAATATTTTTCTAATTTTTAGTCTGAAATACGTCAAAATTTAGTAGTCACCTTTCATTCCATGATTTCTCTCTTGCTTGCATTTTCTTTTCTTCCTTTATCTTTTTATAGCACACACAACAATGGTAGCTTGCAGGGTATAATGTAGATATAATCGGGCACTGGGATTTCCATTTTTAGAGTTAATTTGTATTTCTGTCTCTCCAATAAGAAGTAGGATGGCGGTTACCATATTAGGTTCTTCCAACTTCAATTTTGTGAATGAACACACACTGTTTAGCAGCTGCTTGAATTTTCCACTTACAGATAGGATTGGAGTTGCTAAAAATATGGGTTCCATAATTTAAAGAAGCACATGCGATCTATCGTTAAATAGTATTATAGTACCAATAAATAATGGCAACACAAAAATTAAGTCGTCGAAGTTTGCATTCAATATTGGCACTGGGATCGGCCAAAAGGATCACAACACGCCGGTGATATTGTTACAATTCTGGTGGAAATTGTTTTAATCCCCCCACCACCTAAGAGGTGTATTTTGATGAAAGATAAATTGGCACCTTTCCAAAATATACCGATAGTAGTGCATCCCTGATGGTGGGAATTAATTACAAAATACAAATATTAGAAGGAAACTAAAATATGGTGTTTAATAAATCCCATCAATGTCTCCACAGTGACTTATGAATAATAAAATTCGACTTCTTTCAAATATATTAAATTTTAATATAAGTGACAATCGTGACAATATAATATGGTTAAAAAACATTACCGAACCGGGGAACGCGACCTCATAATCTTTGGCGGGCTCCCTCTGATGTGTGCGTCACTTCCTGATGTTTTCAGTCCTCCAATCACAATAGACTACACTAATTAATGCACAACTAAGTTAATAATCGGGCTTTTTTGTGAGTATTGTTAGGTAGGAAAAAAATTTTTAATGCTCAAAGAAATTTATCCTTAAAGTATTTTACTTCAAAGAGTTTCTAAATTCAAGATTTCATTCTTAGGTCGCATTTGGTCGAACTTAGTAATATATCGACTACATCCGATCGCTACGATAAGGCCACTAAACTTCCATTGACGTTGTTTCCCGAAGACTTCCAAAAAGTATTAATAATGGGAGACATAATGGAAGTGGAAGTTGAAGATGGCAGTGACGACGTAACCATTATCAATGGAGAAGAGTAAGCGTCGCATGAGTTTTTGTTCAATTTGCTCTTGTGCATGAATATTTTTTATATTTAAACGGAGCTGCAATGTCCGATGCCTAGCAGTGTCCGTTGTCCTATGCTTGAGCAGCTGATCATGCATGCTTCCTGAAGTTTGCGCCTGAATATTTTTCAGTGTGTCATTATCGTTAATTATTTATAATGTCTCCAAGAACCACCCAAACCCTATCAATACTCTCAGGAGTTGATTCGCCATCTAGTAAATAGATTTTTAAGATTCAGTATCCTTGTTCACGTTTTACATTAACTACTATTTTTATGATATCGTAGCAGTCGTTAATTAAGGAAGTGATTTTTATCTATGATTATAATCCTTTTATAAGTGAAATTTAAGACCAATTTGGCGTGACCATAAGAAATGCCTACGCTATTCGGTGCCTAACGGTTTAATTTTTACTACATTTTCAGACTTGCAGAAATTAAGAAAGAAAATGGGAATGAAGCTTATAAGGCGCAGAATTATGCAAAAGCCCTTTCATACTACACCGAGGCCATTGGTAATTGTATAATGCGTCATTATGTACAAATATTCCTCTAATTAGTTTGGTACCTTGTCATGGCAAGTTCTCATTACGGATTAATTTTTGTAGAAATTTGTCCAGAAAATGCCTCCTACTATGGAAATCGTTCAGCTTGCTACATGATGCTTAGGCAGTATCAGAATGCTTTGGATGATGCAAGAAAATCAATTTCTTTAGAACCAGAATTTGTTAAGGTATGTACATTTTTCATATCTCCAGTGTTTTCTTTCAATATTAAGGTTTGAGATGTCTATGACCACGTGTAGGCTTAAACTTGAATTTTTCCTGTAAGATGTGATAAGTTATATTTGGGGGTCACTTATTTTCTAAAAAGGTGTACGGTTACTATGAATTCATGCATTTTATACTTTTTGTCCTTTAATAGTGTTGACTAATGTTTTAATATTCTTAATGGGAGAATTCTTCGAGACAGGTAAAAATATTGGTAGTGTTTTAGACAGGTTAACAAGGTACTCGTGTACAACGACAGGTAACAAGTTTTTATAATCACTCCGCGGCAGTGGGACGTGAATTTTTAAATGATCACCAAGTTGCCAAAAGAATTATAGATTAATATGGATTTATTATCCTTTAGTTACTGGGAAGTAGATTTTTTAAAGGAATTAGTGTTCTGACTGGTGTTAGTGCTCAGAATTTAATTTAAGAAACATCAGGAAACGGTCACACTGATTATTTTTGGATTTCATTGTTATAAAAGACTATAATTGGAGCTATATGGAGTCGTAGTCATTGTTAAGTGAATTTGGAAGTTTCCACCCCTAATAGATCATCGCTCTTGTTGTGAAATCATGTCCAAAACCAGAAAATTTCATTTTGGTTTATTAAGTCTCTTGTAATTGCTTGTTCCTCTGAAATACCATCCTTTCCTCTTCAGTATTACAATTTTCTATAATTCTATCTGTGGTTTCAGATGATAACCCATAATTATTATATAATAAATGTACAGTTGTCTTCAGAAATAATACATGAGCTGTATTTGTAATAGAAAAATTTTGCATGTAAAATTCTCAGAACGTAGACAACTTTATTGATTGTGCCTTCCAAGACTTACTTCTTGGATACACGAGTTCATAGAATACTATGTAAGTACTACATAAATAATTCATTAGTAAAAAATTGATTTGCATATTGGTAGTAATGTAATTAATTATGTAAATCTATCCATTATTCAATGGGCTTTGGTGATCCCCATTCCTTTTAAGGCAGCATTACCCATGGTAAAAAAAATTGATTTGTAACTCAGCAGATGGTACCAGTAATCCCAAAAAATTTATTTTTGGGTTTGTTAATTATAATTTTTTTTGTTGTAATTGGTAATTTGCAGGGTCATATTCGATTGGCTAAGTGTGCCATTGCTCTTGGTGACCTTGTATCTGCGGAGCAGGCTCTTGCACGCTCATTCCAGTTAGAACCAAACAATGCAGCTATCACAGCCGAAATGAATAGTCTTGCCACTCTCCGCCATTTTGAAGATGATGCTCTCAAGTCATATGCCAAAAGGGAATATCGTAAGGTACTGTCTTTAAAATGTATTGTTAGTTCTCATAATTCAATTCTTGCTCTAGTTTTATGTCTATTATATTAGTGTTACTTTTTTTTAATGGCAAGTGTAATAAAACCCAAAATGAAATACTACGCACAGTGCTGCTTGAAATTATTGAGGACTTAAATAATCCCATTCTTGACATTTGTGGAGGTCATGAACCCCTCTGTCCCTTTTAGTTCTAGCCCCTGCACCCTGGCAAGGTCTGCACAGCCAAGTTGGGAACAAATATTCCACTGAGACTCCCTTCTCATGCTTCTGTCAAAAAATGTGTGATTAAATTTCAGGCTGCTTTCATATTGATCCATTTTATTGGATAACAGTTTCATCAGCATTCTTCTCTGCATAACTCTGGTTCAGTGAAATGGATCATTGTAAGAACAGCCCATAAACCATCAGACTCATCTGTAAACCATAAAAAGGCCTTACCAGCAATGGAAAAGGATTCAAATGGCCAAAAAGACTTTCAAGGAATGAAAGTGTTATCCATTCATCCGTCATTGAGTGAAAACTTAAGATTCCATAGATGTTAACTGAGGAGCTATTCTGATTGCCAAATGGCTTAGAAATATTTTTTATTTGTTTAATTAACTGCTAGTTTGTTGACATAGCACTGGGAAAGGAATTGGGCCCCCTGCCCCTAATGTGTGAATTTCACACGTGATTGGGCTTGGTACTGGGTGAGCGCCAACCTCGCCTACCAAACCAAACATTGGATTGATTACTATGGCGGTTGTTTGACATAGAATCATTATTCTTAATCCAAAAGCATAATTCACTTTTATTCACGTTCATGTCTTATAAAAAAATATATCCAATGTTTTTTTCATGTCGAAGTTTAATTTGGGTGGTCATGGTTGGAAGACCTCATAAATGTTAAAAAATTCTGCATTGCCACACTCCATACACACAGATGCAAATTGACTTTAAACTATAGTTGTTTCATTTACTGAAGATGTTTGACCTCGTTCTTTTTGGCCTTGCATCCCAATTTCATTTGGGGTTGGTGCACTGTGTCCTCCTCTTCCTCTCTGGGGCTGTCTTATTGCTCACTCCACATTCCCTCATCTTTTTTCAGACACACTACCTAGCTCTTTCTAGGTCTTCCCTAACCATCTATTTCCCACACACGAGTACTTACTCTCTTATCCACATGCTTCTCATCATGCCTCAAGATGTGGCCCTACCACTGCAGTTTGTATTCTTTAACTTTCTCCTGAACTGAGACATTTCTTAGAGACCTCCTTATGTACTCATTGCATATTGTCAAATTTACTCACTCCTCTTATCCAATATAAGCATATTATTTTAATCTAGTATCTTTCCATGACTTGTCGAACTGAAAAGTAACTGAAGTTTTTAATAATAATTTTCAGGTAGTATACTGTATGGACAAAGCCCTAGAAATAGCTGTGGCATGTACAAGGGATAAGTTAACAAAAGCTGAGTGTTTAGCTTTTCTCGGCAGGTTTCAAGAGGCACAAGACATTGCAATGTATGTAATCTTTATGACTTGAATGGTGTTTCCATTAAGTGATTTTGGACTTGAAATGGTTACCTTTTTGAACAACCTATTTCAGTGACATCTTGCAAGTTGACCAACAGAATGCAGATGCTGTTTATGTTCGGGGGCTTTGTTCATATTACCAGGATGATGTAGAACGAGCATTCAGTCTATTCCAGCATGTATTACGTCTTGCGCCTGACCATGCAAAAGCTCAAGACATCTACAAGGTATGGAATGTGAAGGGAACTTGTAGTTACTCCCTCATTATAACTTTTTTAAATTAGACTATCAGAGTTGAACAAGTTAATTAAAGACACTGATGGTTCTGTCCATTTATTTCTTTAAAATGCTACATGCTCTTAAACAATCATCAGTTGTACTACTCAAAATGCAAGGTTCTTAATGATAACACCCAGGCCTTGAAATGAGCCTGGCATTGTAAAGAAATAATTAAAATGTACCAGCGGTGTCCTTAATTAATTTTTATATATATAGTCCCTCATTCATGCATAATATGGTTTATTGTATTTTCTACTTCAGTGTTCAGTCGGTAGATTGGTTTGCAGCAACTCCCCTCTCTTGTTCTTCTGCCTTTCTCTTTATTTTGAATCATACCAAGAGGATTTCTTTTCCCTTAAAGAGGGGGGGGGTTTAAAAAGTAATACACTATACTTCAATGATTTTTGTTTTAATGAATGAAATAGGATATAAGTACTGGTGGTGGCGAGCGAGAGGAGGCGAGCGAGAAAAAAAAGGGGTAAATGGTGGGTATTGGGAGAACTAGGATTTTGATTCATCACCCACTCTGTTGAGCATAAGGAGGGCTCGCACCGGGGAAGTATCATCTTGGTCACGACATAACACCATGTGTCGATTTCCTCAGGAAAAAGGCACCCTACCTGACCTATGCGATAGCTCATCTCCTGCATCCTGCTTCCATCATTGTCTGTCCAAGATTCCGCAGACGTGGTCTCCCTCTATATCTCCTTCCTTGCATCTTTCCCTATATTTTTAATTTAAGGAGCCCTTTGTGTCTCACCATGTGTCCAACAAGCTTGACTCATTTCTGAACTATGGTTTTCTATAAGCTGTACTTGACTCTTTGAAGAATTTCTTCATTTGTCTCCCTTTCTGTCTACCCAATTCTCACCATATGTCTATAACACCATAGATCAAATGATGTCTCCTCTTCTCTTCTACTCCTAAGGTCCAAGTCTCACACCCATACAAAGCCACACTACGAACATTGATTTTAAGGAGCCTTTTCCTAATCATAAGCCTATGGCATCGGTATGTAAAAAGCTTTATTTTTTGTTGAAGGTTACTTTTGCTTGATTTTCACCCATATCTTGTAATCCTACTTTGTATGTGGAAAAATGAGTCCACTTGTTCAATGCATTTGTTATTGACCAAAACCTGTACTTGAACTTGTCCCTCCTTGTTACATACCATGATCTCCTTTATCATTTCTGTCATGTATTTGAGGTCTTCCTCCTCCTCCTGTTAGGATGGCAATATTGTCAGCAAATCTTAGCATCTCTATTCTTTCACCATGGGGTCTTACTTCCTCTTTTGCTTTTTTCATAATGTCTGTGAACCTCTTCAATGTAAATGTTAAATATCATGAGTGATAGTACTCTGGATTTTGCCTCTAATTTTTGTTTATGTCCTTCCGAAATAGCTTTTTCGTTCTTCGTTTCGTTTCTATTCCATATGAATCTTCTCCTTAGCTGATTCCAGAATTTTTCAGAACCTCAAACATTTTGTCCCATTCAACGTTGTCCAAGTCTTTGTCCATGTGTATGAATGCTATGTATGTTTTCCTATTCCACCCCATCCTTTTTTCTATGATCAACTTTAAAGCTAAGGTAGCTTCACATGTACCTTGATTTTTTCTAAATCCAAATAGATTTTACCTACTTTTTAGGGTGTGTGTATTGTATCTAAATTTTATAAAGTAGTTATTATTCCTGTCAAATGCTTCTGATGTCGAGAGGCTCGCCCAAAAGTATTGTTTCCAAGTAGGATGAGGGATAGGCTCATTTCTCTAAATTAAAAAAAAATTGATAGAGACAGCTAGCTGTTCATTTTCTGGTGGGCCCGAGTGTTGGCAATTTTGCTTTAATTTATTCACTGTACTTTATATCTTTACTAAATATACTCATAAACGAAAGTTAGGAGTCATAAAATACAGAATGTAATATGTTAAATAAAACTTGACAAGTACAAATATGCATTCATGAAAGTAGAATCCTCTGAAAGTCTTCCTAGAATAAAACAATACCTTGTTTGTTCAACTTTTTAATTTGAAATATAAATACATTGGACTTCTCTACTGCATGAAAGTTGATTGATGTATTAAACCATTAATTCTGATCATAAGTAAAAGCTATTTGTCCATTGTTGGATTTCATTTTTTTTGTTAATTATATTGTATTTCTACAGCATCATGCTTCAATCTTCTAAATTTGTGTCCATTTCTTTTGAGATTGAGTTAACTAGGTTAAAGATTTTCATTTAGCTATTGGCGTACTCTGCACATAATTCCTCAAAATTTGTGTCAGTCAACTAATATTTCTGAAAATAAATCGTATCACATATTGTTAGTGGCATTGGCCATTACATGGTGGAAACGATTCATCCTAAAAGATGGACCAAACTTTTGTTCTTCCACAATTTTATTTTTGCATTACCAAGGTTTCGACTACATAGTCGTCTTCAGGTGAACTAGCTGAAGGATACTTCACCTGAAGATGGCTTTAGAGTCCAAATCTTGGTTGTAAAAAAATAAAATTGTGAAAAATGAGGTTTTATCTTCTGCTAAAGTCCTAACATTGCTACTTTGGTGTCAAATAACCCTTACCCTTGACCGGTGCCATCCTCTAGAAAAAAGTGTATTTGGTCTTTTGTTTATTATAGAATTTTTAACTTTTGTGCATCAAATTATGATTATTCAGTGTGAAATTGGTTATATTTAATTATTTTTCTCAGAAAGCAAAACTTCTACGTGCAAAGAAGGAGGAAGGAAATGGAGCATTTAGAAAAGGCAACTTTACTGAAGCTTACCAATTGTACTCGGATGCTCTTGCCACGGATCCAAACAATCGTATGACAAATGCCAAATTGTTCTTCAACAGGGCTACAGTTTTGTCCAAGGTTGGTATTTAACCATAGGAGTCAATTCTTTTATAGGGAATTTTTTTCAAGGCCAGGAGGTATTTTTTCCCTACATTTTAAAATCAAAATTAAATGGTTGGTAGAAAATGGTGTTATTTTCTATTTCATTGGGCGTACTGCCCCCCACTGGATGATTTATTTCAGGGAAAAAAAGGCAGTCAAAAGTTTCAGAATAACTTTGTTTTAAATTTTGAATTTTATAATACGAGGTCAAATTAGGAGAAGGGAAGGTAAATTATTCATAAACATTGATAGTTTACTGGAAATACATGTTGTTTTGATTGAAGGAAATTTAGCTTCAAAGATCTGTGCAAGAGGCTATGAGGTGCTGGTGTTACTAGTAATATTTTAATCGTTTATTGTCTTCAAATTGTGCAAATTTGTAGAAATTACCACATTAGTGTTCCTAAAAGAGTTGAGCATTTGTAAAGTACCTTCAAAGAGTACATACAGGATTAATAAAATAATCTTTATTTGTTTTGTGGAATTTTTTGAACAAATCATAGAACACATCATACAGTTACAGAGGCACTAATTTCACAGTTTACAATTCTCAGACATTCAGACAAAGAATAATAGTTATGCTTTGTAAGAAATTTACATAATGCCCTCTTAAACCTAACAATATTTTCAATGGCTTTTATATATACATCACAATTTCTTCTGGTACCATATAAGTGCACACTATCATTATTTTTATTAAATAGTCTTAGTGCATCTTAACAAATATTACAGCACAATGGAATATGTACATACTTGGACGAGTTAGCAAGCCATTATCAAAAAAGAAAGCCTTACAACTGACAGTGGGTTTCAGATCACACATAATTCTAATGGCACTTTTTTGTAGGTTAAATGCTCTTTTGGCAAAAGTGAAATGACCCCAAAGCATTAAGTTATTACTTAAATGTGAATAGATATGAGTAAAGTAAACCATTTTAAGTACATTATGAGAGACAGTATTTCTTAATGATCCGAGAATAAAAACACCAAGATTTCTTTCAGATAACATTAACATGATCTCTCCAGTCCAAACATGTGTTTAGTGTCTAACCTAAGAAAGATACATGGTCAGGGTATTTTATGACTGAATTACTAATTTGAAGGAAAGGCAACTGATCTGGTTGAATATACGGGGAATGAAACCTTAGAAAATTTGATTTTGTATTTAAAGGTTGAAATCCATTATTGGAGATCCATTTGGTCATAGATTGAATTTCACCTCAACTCAGGTCAACTAGTGTAGCTGCCCATCCCTGTTCAAGATGCTGAAATATTTGTGCTGTAAACTAATTTAAGAGCTTTGTCAGTTTAATTGGGTGATTTTCTTTTGGTACAAGTTTAGTCCATTTAGACATCTTACAGTGCAGTAAATGACAGAGATGGGTATATATATGCATTCTATTGCAGAGGGTAAAAAGGGTTTTGGCATGCCTTTTCTCTCTTTTGTCTTTTCTCCCCATGACGACATGGTAGTTTTGAAACTAAAAGGTCTTAAACCTTGCCAGCCTCGGTGGCGGCAGGATATTGTCCTTGCTTGTCAATCCAAAGGTCATGGGTTGGATTCCCGCCTAGGTGGGTTTTTCATCACCTAGGGTGTAAATGTTTGCTATGTTTATAACCTGACCTTAAAGGCCAACAAATGGTTGTTTTAAGGTTAACGATAAATAAATAATAAATTAATTTAACCTTCTGGCTCGTAAAAGAGATTTTCTTCATTTAGCCCCTCTGAACCCTGATTTTGCCACTTTTGACACTCTCCAATAGTTTCATCCTCTAAGCAAAGAATTGATTAGTTTAGAACTGCTTGTTGAGTTGAGTGATTTTCGTGCTGATGTGAGATCTTTGTCTGGTGGGCATGGCCCTTGACATTGCCACCTATGTACTTGCTTTGTTCATGAGAAGCTAAATGAGAAAAGTTTTTATCGATTACATATATGCCTTCTTCACTGTTAAATGTAATCTAATACCTTAAATTTTTTTACTTACATTTCATTCTAGGCACATTCAATGCAAGGTGTTCAGTCTCTGCTCTTCATTCATACTCTCATCATGAGGGCATGGATCAAAGACAGTATATTTAAATGGCAAAAAATGGAATGCCATGCCTCAAATCAAGGATATACTTTTTATTTTCTGAAGCAAGGATAGCTATAATATTCTGATTTGTAAAAAGTATGTTTATGGTGGATGTGCATTCATGTAATATGTTATAAAAGTGTACCTTTTAGCAAGGGTGTTCCTTACATTTTGAATTATATTACTATGGGAGTAAGTTGATGAGGAATAGCTTGATTAAAATTCAAAAACCTTAACTTCTGAGAAATCCAAAAATTGGAATTTCTCCTTACAAGGTCATTTGAAGAAATATTTAATGCCAGACTCATTTGTTTTCAGCTTGGGAGGTTGAAGGAAGCTGTTGAAGACTGTACATTTGCTTTGAATATTGATAATAGCTATCTGAAGGCCCTGTTACGGAGAGCCAAATGCTATATGGATCTTAATGAGTATGAAGAAGCAGTAATTGACTATGAAAAGGCTGTTAAAATGGATAAGAGCAAGAGTAAGTAACAAGCATTGTTTAGTTTCAAAATATTACTGAATTAACTTGTTTTTAAATTTTATGTATATTATTTACAGGTGTGTACACATGTGTAAATTCAGTTTATTCTATTTTTTAATATGATTAAAATGTGTATAAAAACCGGTAATTAAGTACCTAGTCTTTATTTGCTTGTAAAACTTATCATTTATAATTGTTGAACATTGTGTGCTGGCCAGCTCAGCCTGCTCTGTTAGCAATACTAGTTAAAAGAAAGATTGGCTGACTCAAATCCTGCCATAGACAATGATAATTGTGTATATATGCTGAAAACATCTAGTGCAGGTCCATGTAAACTTTCTGAAGCTTAGATTATAACTGCATATAAGTGTTGTGAAAAAGAAATCTGGTATCCCAAAAGTAATGTTTCTGGTTTGGGATGGCCCCTTTTTGCTACTGAACTTTCCCTGGGCATTAATTTTCAGGGTAACTGGATGGGTTTTAGAACTGTGGGCCTAAGTAGATGGTAGTCAGATATTTTGCCATTCAGATTTCAGCAGTGAAACTTTTTAATGTGAACTTGTATTTTGATGAAGGAATATTCTAGTATTCGGATGAGACTTCAGTTTGAATTAATAATTTTAGGTACGGACTGTAGGAAGCTCCTGCAAGAAGCCAAGATAGCATTGAAGAGGTCTAAGAGAAAGGATTATTATAAAATCCTTGGGGTCAACCGGGGAGCTACGGAGGATGACATTAAGAAGGCTTACCGCAAACGTGCTTTGGTTCATCACCCAGGTAAATATTTTTCTTAGCAATAGGAGGTTTAGAGTCCATAAGCAGCCTGTAAATTATAGTGTGATGATTTAAGGATCCCTTGATTAATAAATTCTACTTTATGATTCATTTTAATTGTGGCCCCATACATTATCCAGGGGTGTATTTAAGAATAACGCATTGCAGGATGTGTATTCACATTCTATTGGTGGCTAAAGCAATGTAATCCTTATATTATTAAATAAGGTTCGGTATTTTACTCTATTTTGGCCCTCTTAGTGCGAAATACTTCAAGAGTACCAGCGAGAAATGCCAATGATATTTTGATAAACTTGATTTACTGTCAGGTTTTTTGTTGATCACTCTGTTTGGCTGAAACCGCTTCAAAACAACTCATGCTGAGACACTCCTGCCCATTTCTTGGTCAAATTACGGACAAAACCCATTGAACATGTATAGCCTAACATCTAAAACTCTATGGATATTTTTTCATCATTTTATGGAAGTACATGTCACATTCCAATTTTAGATCGACATTCGGATGCCAGTGATACAGAAAAGAAGGAGCAAGAGAAGAAGTTTAAGGAAGTAGGAGAAGCGTATGGTATTCTATCAGATCCCAAGAAGCGTGCTCGTTATGACAATGGTGAGGACTTGGAAGAATCGGAAGGATTTTCTTGTAAGTATATCAAAAGTGATTGCACTGTGGTCATCGGTTTCATCCTGGTTTATGTTGTTTAGCTGTACAGTAGAACCTCTTAAATTATCAAGTCTGGCTCTTCGTGTTCTAAAAATGTTTCACAGATTGCATATTCTGCCTGAGCAGGGGTTGGCAACCCTTTGATGACTCATACTGGACTGCCTGGTTCCAAAGTATAGGTGGGCTAGCTGGTTCCAAATATCCTAGTAGGTTGCCAAATTTCCACAATTGCAAAAATGGTATTTTACTAGCAACCTAACTGTGGAAGGGTCGGGTTTAAACTCTTTGGGGGTTGTTGGATTGCTGACCCTTGTGCTAGACGCTGGGAAACACCACATCATATAACATTTCATAAATTCTCAAACCAATTTGAAAGTAAAAGATCAAGATTCACACAGTGTAGATCCAAGAAGTACCTTTAATGCCATAACATGTCTTGCTATTATTTTTCCTTCCCATTTCATGCTATATCACCTCTGGCACTGGAAATTTCTATAGGTCTTAATTTTCATAATAGGCATGAAAATCGACTTATACAAGGGAAAGAGACCTCCCTTCCACACAATTGTTCCCATTCATGTAATAAATCCATGTAATATCCAGTGGGTGCAATCCTCTGGAGATGATCACCTCACTCAGGCATGGTATCCTAAGTGAAGTGCTAACATTATAAGTATCAAGCAAAAACTAATACTTCATTTACAAATAAATGGATTGTACAAACATTTCAGATTATTTTGTAATGAAAACTGATAGGAAATTTTCATGTACTTCATTAAATAAATTTTAAGGGAGTAAATACAGTGGTATTCCAACTCTTTAAACTGTAAATTTGAGCTGAAAAAAGAGCATAAAAATGAATGAGAGATGTTTATGTTCCACTTGTATTCAATTAATTTATTGCATTCTTCCTGTAAATGCAGGCCTATATCTGGGCTTTACAAGAGTTTTTCCTGCACTCGGCCATACCAAACTGTTTGCATATTTCTACTGCTATTCTTAATTTCAATTATTTATTGCACTGATGAAATCTGGTTTCTTTATGTTGTTGCACCTTGTTCCATATTTTTCTCTGGTAAATAAGTGTCTGATATAACTAGATGCTGTACCAAGTAAAGGTACATAATTGATGTGCATATGTACTATCCGACCTATGAGCAGCTCATTAGCTCTTTGCTAAAGTGTAAAATTGATTTTAAAAGTTTAAGTAATTATTGTAAAAACTTCTTTTTACAGCTGCTGACATTGATCCTGCCAACGTGTTTCATGCATTCTTTGGGCAAGGTGGACATAGTGGTGGAGGGTTTAATTTCTATTCTTCTGGATTTCCATCAGGGTTTTCTTTCCAATTCAGCCAGTAATCCTTAATTGTGGCTCTTCATTTGAAAACTGTTGATATTATATTTAATGCCAAAAGTTGTTGGATGTACAAATACCCTGAACTATTTGTTATCCAGTAATGAAGAAAAATGTTCCAAAGAGAATCGGTGGGTCTAGCTGGAACTATTTTACTTGCCCAAGGATTTTGGAGAATGAATGCAGATATGTACAATTCCTACAACAACAAAAGTCACTCGCCAAGATTTTGAGGGCAGAAATTAATGGAATATCATTCATGAAAATAATACAATTTCAATTCTAAGTTAGTTCTATATACAATATTCTTGTATGTTCAAACTTATGCTTAAATCAGCATTAAACAGTCATAACATCTGTAACCTTCTATGTATGTATTTTCTGCCTTCAACATTTACTATATATTCTTTAAAATATCAGTAACCTTGAGATAATTAAATTTTTCTCAATTTCATTGTTGGAAAACATTAGATAGCTATTTGTATTGCTGAAAGTGTACTATAATGACTAACTAGTTGACCATTCAAATTTAAGTGTATGAAATGAATCAGCATTCATCAGGAAGGAGATTGGAACTCTCCTCTTAGTTTTAAATTGTTTAAAATTTTTCCTGAAATTGTAAATATTGTGAAGTGGTGGAACACATGGATTATAAGTAAGGTATAGTAGAAGAAGGTGAATTGAAAGAGTGAAAGAAAGAATTGAAAGAAAGAAAGAAAGATCAAGTGTTCAAAATTCAGAGTTTAGTGAATCAACTCGACAAAAATTAATGCCTTTCCTAATCTTCTGCATAGTGATAACGACATCAACATAATGAAGAACAAAAATTGAAGTTACTTGTTGAAAACTATTTATTGTTTCTATTTTAAAACATTTTTTTATTAGACCAATAGCGAAGATGATTCATAATGTTTGATGAATATTATGTTATCATGTACGTACATCTTTTTCTTGCTATTCAAATTTGTCTTATATCTTTTATTTTTTGGAATTTTTTTGCAGTTGCATGCAAGCAATGGTTATTTCATTTGAATAGCGTTGAAAATTATTTGTGTTAGGGCATGCATGACTGATATTTCAGGTTATTATACTAAAAAGACATTAACATTTTAAACACAACTGTGTTAACATTCCTATGTGTGTATTTCCTGGTAAGTTGTATTTTGAATTTTTACAGTGGATATTTGAAACTATTTATAGAAAATTTTTTTGCTTCAATCAGCCAGAGTCAAATTAATGCATGCTAATTCTTTAGGAAGTAGCAACTTTTATTTACTTCAGTTTCTTTCTTCAATTTTCTGTTTTTAATTTATATATATTTTTTATTTTTCATAGTTTTATTTGTGGTATGGAATTATTGATAACAGTAAAAAATCAGAGAAATTGAAAATCCAACTTTATTAAGACATGGGTGTAAATAGTTCAGATATAATCTGGTTTGCAAACATGTCAAGATATTTAAAGCATGATTCACTTAATGTAATCCTTTCGAGGAACTTTTCTTAAAATCTTCATTTTTCCTTTATTTTCTGAAATAAATGATGTATCTGTTACTTTATATCTTGAGAAGCAAACAAGGTACAGTGTAGTTGATAAATTATTCTTTTAAGCTGGCCAATAGTGTATCCTGTACCTCCAATTATGTGCATTGCATTATTGGCATACTAAATTACATCATTAACAACTTCTGGCAGATGATGATCCTGGTGTTTCCAAGGTGCGACTGACATTTTGAAGTCTCTTAGTATACAAATGTTCATAAATGCATGAAAATATTCCATCTGCTAGTCACATATTTTTAACCTAATCTACCTATATTTTAGTTAAGTCTGTAGATTACTATTTTGGCATGTGCTGAAGTCTAATATTGTATACTTAAAGCATAATTTTTTATTACATATTTTGTTGACTGTGCTGAAAGCTCAGCGTTGGACATGAGTATTAGTAACATTTTTAAAAAATTATATACCCTACCTAGAGCTATGATTCAGTACAACTTAGGAATGATGCTGGAATTAATGTAAAACTAATGAGAGCAACTGTTGTGGCCGTCAAAATTGAATGTATAAGAAGAATAAAAAATTTCTTAAGAATGCAAGTGGTTTTAGTAAGTGTGTATTTAACATTTTCCTAAGTTTCTTATTAAGTTATCGTTGAAAATATGATAAACCCCAACTCTTTGTCATTTCTATAGAGTTAATTTGGTTTTAAAATTACATCTAAAAATGTTAGAAAATTTCCCTCTTTTTTTTGTGTGTGTTGATATTGTTTGGTGGCTGTAGGTGTGAATGAGTCACTGAAGTCTCATGGTTTCGAAAAAAATTGCAACTTTCCCAATTTCACTCCACTACTTGAATTTTAAAAAAACCTTTGATTTTGCAAAGCTGAAAGGGTATCCGTGAGCAAACTTGAACTTGAGTTCCTCTAACTCGGAGCAAGGTCCTAGCAAAGTTGAAATATTGATTCCCATTAGAAGTAAAGCAACATTATGCCAGGACAGAGCCTCCAGAGACCTCCATACCGTTACCACAGGTCAAAGGTCAATGGAGCAAGAGGTTCAAGTTCCCAGTGTCTGTTGAAGGAACCCCCACATTAACAATCTATCCCTAGTGATTAGTGTGTGAAGAAATAATCAGGCATAGAATAGTCTATGGAAAATGTTAGTCAACCATGTAAAAGAAAAGCCTAATGAAAACATGAGGTTGACAGTAGTTTAGAGGTAAGGATATGCCTATCTACACATTTAGTGTAAAGTAAAGATATATGGATTCTACTAGTCCTATTAAGTATGACTATAGATCTTACCTCATTCTTAGGAGGACCTTTGTGATCAGTCTTTGCTGGGATCATTTTAAACCTGAAAATAGTGAATATAATTTTAACGAAGGAAATGTTTCAAAAGAGGACATTTTTATCTGGTATCAAGCCAACAAATATTTAATTAAAGATATTAACCTGTGATGAATTACTCCAATTTTTAATCTCATGGATGTCATTTAAATATGTATTAGCAAAATTAATAGACACACACTAGCTGACAAGTCTTGGTTCAAAATTTTACATTGTCCTTTTCAAAGTGGCTTGCGCAAGTGTTCCAATGTTATACATTTGTTTGGTAAAAATGCGTCAAGCTTCAAAAGTTTCTACTTAGAACCATTTCAAATCTTTAGTGATAAATGTTTCAACAAAGATTTTATTTCATCAAAATGTTTCTGAACTTTTCCCACTTTCCCTCATGGCCTCCAAAAATGTTCTAATTTTAAATTCACATTGAAACAATTACTGGTCAGTAGTTATTAGAAACTGGTAGGTATCAAGTTAGTATTCACATGTCCTATGCACTTGCCATATGCATGTATGATACTGTGTCCACTGGATAAAAAGTTATTGAGTGCAAGTATTTTAACTGTGAAGTCTATTAGTAGTCTGCTGAAATCCAACAGTTTACTACTTAATTCGGTGTTAATGTTTCTATTGAGGAGTGTGAACATATGGACTGGACGGATGGCCAGCTGGAGAGAAGAGACAGAAAGGCCTTGTGTCAAAACAGTAAATACAATCACCTTCTCTGAACAGTATAAGACTTCAATCGCTGTATCCACCTAAGAAACAAAAAGATTTTAATGCTCGACTCTGTTCCCCTTTTTGCATATCTGCTTAACCCTTTCGCACCGAAGCCTCTCAAAGGGAAATGCTTCCCCTGTTATGAGTAGCATAAGAATTTCCTGTATGGAGCTCTCTTGTGGCGACGAATCGTGCTGGTATGCTTTTCGCCTGTTTTAGAACCCAACTCAGCAGGACACCATACCCTTCCACGGGCCACTCTGCTTGACCCCCCAACCTTTAGCAGCCCCTCTCTCAGCAGAAGGCCCCTGTAAATTTATTGCATTAGCGGTGGTTTTTTTTTAAATAATACTTTGTTGTACTCCAAAAATTTAAACTATAAAGTGAATTCCTAGTGTTTTTCTGAGCGTTTGACATTTTTAGACTAAACTCGAGCCTTATTATTAACAAAATTAATGCTCATCTATTATTACTGCCATATTGACTTTTCAAAAATGGATCCAATTATAACTGTAAAATCTTATTCCCCATCCTTTTTCATCTGGGCTTT
>LYUA01002596.1:56794-69839 GCA_002093875.1 Calopteryx splendens
ATGTAGTGCTTCTATATTGACAACATCTTCAATGTGGACACACTGGGTGGATGAATAAAGATATTATTATTATTGTATGAAAAGTAAACAAATTTACTTAATTGTTCAATGCATTTGAATGTTATGGGGTTTTTATGCAAATTTTAGCCAACTTCGGAGAATGCAATTCATCTTTTGAAAGATATATAATTGGTGAATCAAATGATAGAAATTGGATGCATAAAAATTATAGAAGTGAGCATCCTGAAAAATTAAACTTTATCTTTATGACAACTTTTTCATCCAGGGTGTTTCCATGCATCAGATTCTGAAGAATATTATTTAGTCAGACAAAAGGCATCTGAAGACTATATGGTTATTTTATGCAAATCTTATCTAATTCAAATAATACAATTCATCCTCCTTGTTATTGAAAGGCCCATTGTATTTGATGACCCAGGCTTTTGCCACCCTAGTGCTTGAAAATATCGGATTTCACCTCCCTGGATTTTGAAGGGTGTCAAAAACCTGAGAAATGCTGATGCCACAACTTGGCTGCTCTGTCTGTGAGCACCATTGCAAGGAAGATTAAAAAATAAAATTACTGTATAGAAGCTTTCCCACACTTAATTAATTCACTGCTTAAATTAAAAAGGTAACTTGTAACCTATATTATATTTTAGTTCAATACTGTCTCAGTTTCAAAATATTTCACCTAAAAGTTATCCATTTATGCATTATTATAAATTACTACTACCGCAAAACTCAGCCATGAAGAAGGTAGTTCCTCCATTAAACTTGCTATATAATTTCAAGTTCCTTAATTAAACACTGAATAATTATGGCGTATTAAGCATAGAGGAAGCCTCAATACAGCATTTTTATTTATTTCCCACACATGTGGTGACGTTGATTACTTGTCAAAGTTGAGAAGCATGTCTTTTTTATGTGGACCAAATAATTTCGCTTATGACTGTAAGAAAATCATCTCATTTTTGAAAGTACCAGAAAGGATAAAATACATCATCTACCAACTTCTTTTTTTAATCTTGACTCAAAATTTCAAGTTGATCACACACCCCTAGCATTATCCATAGTAATGAAAAAAAACTAGCAACAAATGTTTGCACTCCTGGTTAAACTCGGGACTTTTGAGCAAATACCATGGTATTGCTTGGTTGCTATAGATACATATAATAAATAGCAAAACTATGGAGAGGTACCTAAATCATAGAAAAACATCTGCTCTCACTCGATTCTGAATACACATTTTCCATAAGTTCCTATGCAATAAAATATCCCTAGAACAACATTGTGGGTGAGTTAATTAGAAAATAAAATGCAATTTGTGCATTTTTAAAATCTTGATACCAAACTGACATTGTACTCAAAATGAGAACTTACCATTCCTTCTTCAGAGAAGGATCTGATAGTATTTCAGAGACGATTCGTGCTCCATTAATAGGTGGATTGGAATACATAGGCCGGATAAGGATTTTGATCTGAGATAATGTTTTTGCTGCTTCATCCTTGCTACCCGTGACCAAACTAAATGCTCCAGCTCTTTCACCTGAAAGAATTTGCAATCTCACATTTAGAAAAAATGTATCTTTTAAAGGGGAAAATTTTATTTGACTTAGGTAATTGTTATATTTGACCCTCAATAAATTCAAGGTATAAAAACAACCATTTACAGAAGGAAACAGACATCGGACAGACCCACTCACAATTCAGTATTATAAATGGTCTAACAAATAATGAGCCATATTTCAGTAAAATAAACACCATTGATTGCCCCACCAATGAAGGAATACAATTTTGTGATTTCATTTATGTAAGTTAACATTGAGAAGTGAAACAAAGCATGCATATACATATATTTCATAGGTATGCCTAATATAAAAGCATACATTTCACACTGATAAGATCTTAAACTCAATTTAATTTTAAACCGAAGTTTTCTCTCTTTTTGCTGCCAGCCCCTTTCAGGGAGACTGCAAAATTGGCCAAGCCCATGCCATGAAGTTTGTAGAAACTGGTTTTCACTTTAAGTTCTTAATCATAAGTAATTAAGTTCTTATCTAATTCAATGTTGATGATATTTTAGGGATCAATTATCTAATATTTATTATCCCTTGTTTATTGTTTTCATTTAAGCACATTACTCAAAGTAAAAAAAGTGAGATGATAGATCGGCCCACTAGCAGTAAAAAGGTTAAGCTTCACCCAGTCAGAAAATGCGAATTTTCACACATATTTATCGTGAATATATTATAAAGACCATCTAGACATTTTTATGCAGTAAGTTTACCTAGCTAGTCATTGCACTACCACATTCACATTATTCAAGTGTCAGGTTCTAAATTTCTTGAAAACTTGGACAGCAATATGAAAAGAGTATTAATTACGTGACACTCAGCAGAGGGAACATTATTTTGAAATGCACAATCTTCATGTTCCACTTATGTTGGTAATGTATTCATTATGTGCATGATGCATGTTCATGGTTTGAACACACTATCACATTGTTAATGCAATACAATTGCAAGAAGTTTAATAGCTGGTGCACTGTACTTTGCATATTGTGGATTAGGAGGAATACAGGTAAATTATTATTAATTCTAATTTTTCATTTTAAATTTCATATTAATTTTCTTCCTTCACTATTGTGAAATTTTAATATCATGATTCCTACTACACCATACATCTCAAATTTGATTATTAATGCCCAGTCTTGTCAGTTTCATTTTAAAATTCAATATCAGAAGACAAAGGGAATCTGGCAAATGAGCATACAATAAGCTATTGGCCCATTTTGATAAAATGATTCCAATGGTAAGCTTCAAGTGTGGTAGTTCCACGACATCACACAGCAATCCATGACATGGGGAAAGTGAAAAAAAAGGATGTAATCACCAAGCAAAGATCACAATGGCTCTTAAAAGTCTTCAGCAAACTACGTTCATACTCATTGTCACATGGTATGACTAGGAATGACTTGAAGGTATTTTAAATAGGTAATTAAAAATTTCAGTTTTTTTATTGAGGATATTTTAATGCTGTTGCAATCTCCAATATTTTAAAGAGAAAAAAAACTGCAGGATAAAATATACCCCCAATTCTAAGTGCTTCAGAAGAATATAAAAACTTACCATAAAGACCCATGTTTTTGGCATAGGACTGACAGAGTGCAATTTCATGGCCATCTTTTAAAAATAGCCTCACAGCTGCTGCATCTTTATCAACACTCCCTAAAATATATCAGAGAAAGAGGTAGTGTAAAACACAAACATAAAGCTAAACCAAAAACATTTTTAAAGCTGATGAGAATAAATTTCAAATAAACATTTTTCTAATAGTCAATACAAAATCAATTCTTTTTCATGGGAGCCAATTTTTGATTACCTGAGGCAAAACCTTGGTAAGCCATGTCGAAAAATGGGAAAAGTTTTTTATCTTTCACCACTTTGGAAATCTCAGCCCACTGTTCTGGCTTGGGATCCACACCAGTGGGGTTGTGTGCACAAGCATGCAGCAAAACAACTGATCCCTCGGGTATTTTCTAAAGGAATTGAATTGTGGAAGAGAATGTTTGAAAAGAGAAGAGAATGAAAATGAAGCACCACATGAAGACAAGGTATCTCAAGAGAATGATTAATAAATTACAGCCAAGTCTTGAAGAGCTCCTTGGAAGTCAAATCCACAAGTCTTGGGGTCATAGTAGCGGTAAGTTTTCACTCCAAGGCCTGAATGTTTCATAATAGGTATATGATTTCCCCACGTTGGTGTGGGCAAATAAACATCCTTAGGCCCCTTAAAAAATGAATTTAAGAAGGCAGCTCCAACACGCAACGCTCCTGTCCCTGATATAGTTTGCGTAGTAGCCGTCTGAAATTGGAAACATTTGAGAGATCGTCAGTCATGTTAAAAAAATTATTTTTTTTTCATGACATTGAACATAACAGGTATTGAAAATTGTGTATTAAAGGTGTTTTGGAATCTGGACAGTATAAATTACATTTTTTCGTGATGTGTTCATGGCCAGTTTCAAAAGATTTGCACTTCTCCAATACCTGATGAACTTCATATAACAATTAACATACAACTAACACATACAAACAACTTGGAATAATCACCACCATGAAACTCCTTCCATGCCTTCAGGGACGAGCCAATATTCTAGAGCATTATAATCTACAAACTTGTGACCACATATTCTTAAGGCCTCAAGGAAGGAGTGCCGAGAATAATTCAAAGATTGTGCAACATTTGCAATGACTCTGAAGTAAAACCACCCAAAAATGCATCTTCTATTGAGATTCTTGCATTTTGAGATAAATTGTCCAGTGGGCACATGATATATTTATCAATAGTCACATTTACTTGCTATTACTGATGTGGATTCCATGTGGAATACATGTGATATGTAAGTCCACCTTTGAGAGATATCCAGAGACTTTGATATGTTCTACCTGATCCTTTTTACATATATTTTCTCTATGCAGTGCTTCAATTATTATCCTAATTACTACTGCTTAATTTATAACAAACTGTATGAAATAAATGACATTTCAGGAAAACCGGGCTATGGATAAATAGTGTATACTTATGTAGAAAAGCAAAATTTGTCTCCAAATTATATTCATGGAGTTCCACAAATTATATCCAGAAAGTTTATTTTCTTAACAAAATAGATTAGTTTGCATTCAGTATTATTTCATACAATTTGTGATCAAATTTGTCCACCATCACCCATATAACATGTCTTTTTACCCTCCAGTGACCATTAATGATAGTAACAGGGATTCTATTCATGGTGAACAGGTAAGATGCAATCCTAACAGAGCTGCATGCTGGTCTTTTCTTACAAGTGCCTCTTCGCAGAGTTATCAGTCCCAAATATTTACCATGGAATCTGCTCTTCCAATAAGGGTTATATGTGCTGTGGTTTGGAGCACTTATCTGTCAACAGCAGCACAACTGTTGTTAGGCAGAGTTACATGGTGCTTAGGAGCTATACATCATTAAGGGCCCCTTTTCGAATTTGATCAGGGACCTCAATTTATTTGTTAGATCGCTGAACGTGAAGCTGAAATCCCAGCTTTATTCTCTGTTGCTTTATTTTATAGGACTTTGTAACTGGCCATTAATATTGAACAAAAAAGAATAATATAGCATGAAAAACAAAAATAGGTATTGAACACAGACTTACCAAACCATTTTTTATATGCTCATTATCATCTCCCAATGCCAAGCTTATGCTGAGTTTACAGAAATCTGCTGATCCAGAAATTGGAGCATATTCCTTGTCCAGCTTCTTGTTTGCTATACTATCTTCTGCCTGCAAGAATAAAAATATAACAATTCAGTGCAATGCACTGTACATGCTTTAATGTGTGATGCAAAATTATACTATTCCCCTAAATACATTTAAATCTCAACTCACCTTTCGGACACTAGGCAGAACAAATGGTTTTCCATTGTCATCACGATATGCACCAACTCCAAGGTTTATTTTTTTAGGGTTTGTGTCTTTTTTATATGCCTCCGTAACTCCTAGAATGGCATCAGGAGGGCCCATTTCCACATGAGACCACCATGACCTAATGATGTAATACAATCGGAAAAATATTGATTAACAATGATTCCACAGAGCCATGAGGAGGAAATTATCATTACTTAACTAACTTCGGAATTTTAACAGTAAACATTATCCACTATATGATTAGTCAAAAAGGCATAGTGACATTTATTTCACTGATTACAGCGCACTTATGATCCGAATTTAATAACATAAACGGCCAAACATCATGTGTACTTAAAAGTCTGGAATGGTATACACCAATTATTTTTCGTTGCACACGATATGCACGACACATTTATCATAAGAGCTGATATTTTCTGCCGCAATCGGAATGACGTAGCTGCTCAAGAAGAGGGCAGGCTAACAAAACCACTAAAATATTTTTTTGCTCAACCAAATAGTGACATAGTCTTAAAACAAAAGTTTCCCATCGCTAAATATATCTTGATATTGCTCGCTTCTATTGTGTGACATTGATGGGGTAGGTTTCCTATTATGACAGCGAGATGGAACGGTTAACACAAATGCTGAGAGGGTTATTTCTAGATATTTTTAACATGGCAGCACGGACCTTCTTTTAATTGATTAAAAACACTGAAATTACAGAATGATCAACAATGACAGTGAATCATAAGGTTACTCACCCTGCTCTGCACACGGCTGAAGTAATTGTACCTTGATTGCATTTCAACAAACCTCCCGAAATGCTAGCAATACGAAGTGAGGGAACCATTCTGCTGTATCTCTCCGGCTAATCGCTTTGGAAGGGCATAAAGGTCGCCGGTAGATGGCTCTATCGTTCGTTCCTTAAAAAAATCCCCTACGGCGCGTGCGCTGATAGGGGTGGTTGGATGAACAAAACAAGGAAAAAGGAAAGCGCTAATTTAATATTCCTCTAAAGTTACTTGTGTCAATGCCGAAAATATGACTTGTACTTAGTTTTAAGTTACATTACCGATTTTAACAGGAGATAATGTAGCAGCGGGTTAGAATTTGTATGAAAAACATTTCGGCGGTTGAGACAGGCATATGCTTATTTGGTGACGACGAAGTGGTCACTGGAAGCAAAAGATTCTCTTTTGAAGGTCCCTTATTTTTTAACATAAATGTATCCTTCCAAGATTTGAATTTAACAGTGAGGTTCAAAATATCTCAAGTACACTTACTAAAAATTGTATGTACCTACTCGACCCACCTAGGTGGACAGAAAAATAATAATGAAATTAACTCCACTCTCACTACAACAGCACTCAAGTCCAAATTTTGTAGGAAGTTATTTAGTTATGAAAATCCGAGACACCAAAGAAAATACCTTTTCTCATGGGTTAGAACTAGGCGTCAGGGTACGGTTAATCGAACGACGGATAAACATTGTGCTCAAAATACAATCGCCGCCTTTAGCATTTCCCATGAATATTCCAATCGGGTGGCCTAAAATCATAATTTCAACTGTTAATGAAAAACTGAAAATATGCGCAGAGTATGGGTTTCTATAACTCGCGATCGCTCAAAACACTAGTCGTTAGTAAAGGCCTAATTGACCTAATGTTATTAAATGAAGAAAAGTTTTGCCTGATAACGCATAATTGCTAAATACAAATTACGGTTGAAAGCACAAAAAAGTGGGAAGCTCAGAGCAGATACGATTGACATTCCAGCAGCGCAGAGGATGAGTACATTACGCATGAATATTACGATAGCTCATATTTTACATAGGTCAAATTTTCATCAATATTTTGCTCTACATTGTTGAGAAAACTACCATGGAGAGGATTTAAAATGCTACATCTGATTTTTTCTTTTCCAATCCTCGTAATTTGCGTATTACAGTTCGCAATATTGGATACGTCATGAAAATTACTCAATATCCCCCATTTGAATTCGCTTATCGCACTACTCGATTAGAGATAATCGCATTTCTTGAACCAGGGAATTTTGCGCCTGGCACTTTAAAATTTTAACTATACTTTTTTCTAATTCTCCTTGGATTCCAACTGTTGACGCTGAAATTCTCTTTATGAAAAGTTCCCACTTGTCGTTTCGAGAAGCCATTATTTTAAATATAGCGCTTCATTTTTCTTCTTCAAATGCGTTGATGTGCTGCAACGCGGCGCTAGTTTGTATGCACGTATCTAACATGGCGGTTAATGCTATCGTTCTGTCGTCGGGCATAACATATATTGTAAGTGTTCACTGATATACTTGATGAACGCACAGGTTGTACAGCTAATTAGAACAGCAGTGAAATTTTCCATTTTATGGGTGTTCCACTTGGAGTGTGTTAAAGATATGGGATGAATTGTTGAATGATGTGAGTATGCTTACAATACGATGAACGGAATTAACAAACGCCATTTACCTTTAAATTTCAATCTATCCCTCCTTATCAATTCATTTTGCTGTAAAATTGATACTTACTTGTCTCTTAATTAATTTTTTGTATAATGTACTTTGCATATCAATGTTTGCCGCATTTTTATTCATCAGCCACTTATGCGTCGCAATTTTTCAGCTATTTGCATGATGTTGAATTCCCGCAATTTCTCTTAATTTTAATGATGTGGTGTAGCTATCTTAGAGATTCAATACTGAATACTACTTTTCCTATTGATCCCATAAGCACAAACATTGGTTTGTCACCTGTTAAGATTACTAATTATTACCTAGTCAAACCTGTTAATGTTTTAGTGTTGGTTACACCTGTCAATTTATTTAATTTTAAGAGGACTATAGATTTGAGCGAGTGTGTTGCCTTATGACCCCATGGTTAACAAATCTATGTTATTTTGTAAAAACATCTATTGTTATAGAAAATTTCCTGGACATATTTTGAACAATTTGTGTTTTTGTTTATGTGTATTTACTAGAACGGTTGCTGGAGTGCCCTGGGATATTATTAGAAGTTATGTAAATGTTTTTTCGTGGTGGAGGAGACAATTTCGTTGAACCCGGTTTTCTTTAATTTCAGCGGAATGGTTATGGAAGTGGATGAAAAACGGCTTAACTCGGATACCAACATTGATGCCAAACAAACCCCTCCCCATGTAGACAAGAGTACGTACATAATTTTCATTAAGATGTAGTTTGTAATTTGATGGTGATGTTTTTCAAGTATGACTACTTTTTTCACAGTAAGGCCCGGTTTCACTAAACTTTCCTTGATTTCCCAATTACCTAATAGGCAATCATTATTTATCATACATCAATATTTATAATTAGTCATAGTCAACCTTGTCATTGATTTTTGGTTTGATGAGCAATTTGTAGGCCATCAATTTGAGAAGATAAAATCGATTGCTTTTTTTATTTTTGAATGAAGAATATAAACATTGGTTTAATCAGGAAATGTTCGACAATCACCTTCGATTGTTGTTGATTGTGAAACCGTGCCCAGTGCCTCGTTACTACAAGAATGCAATTTATACAGGAGGCTATTTAAATTAATTGTTTTGTGGCTGTCAATGTTGGCAAAATGAGTAGTTTTTTCTTTTAAAAATCCCTTTCCAGCTCTCTATGTGGCTTTGTCTTCTCGTGAACCCTCTGGAGGCAATGCCATCATTGACATGGGGGGAGAAGAACCAGGGGGGAGTGTTGAGTTGGATGGGGTTGGAGGAACTGGAGGAGGATGTGGTGAGGGTGATGGAAGAGGAATCACTGCCGTCTCTCTGAGGGGGGGATCTCGTCGTAACCTGAGGGGTACAAATGAAGATGACCCTCTATCGCATTCCCTATGCCATGCCAATGCAAGTCCAGTGGAGGCATGCCCACCTGATGAATCTGCAATATGTTCCAACACCGGCAGTGATCTTGAGGTAAGACATTATGCAGAATTTAATCAAGCCCAAGGAGTCTGTTTGCCACTTGATAAGTTGAATATCAAATTTAGTCATTTGTGGATGGGATAATGATGAAAACTATTTCAATCACTCACATTTTGAGGAATTCAGGTATGAGTTCATTAAGGTGAAATTATGGGATTGAAATCATATTGCTCTAGTAAAAAATAAACAACTTATGGAAAGTTCGAGATGATTGCCTATTTAAAGAATCATGTGGGTTTAGGTGATTGGGGAAGGGAAGATGGAGAGAAATTTTTGGGATGAAGGTATCGAGAACAGGCATCTTAAAGAATTTTAGGGATCTGCACACAGTTATTTGATTTTTCACTGTGTGATCAAAATATGTGAGGTATAGGCATTGGTAGATCTATTAACATTAAAACTTTTATCCTTAACCTGGCATAATCAAGTTTCATTTCCATACAATAATATGGGGGAGAAGTACACTTTTATGCAATGCCATTTTTTCTTTGTTAGATAAATATTAAATTTTTTTTATGCTTCATGCAACAAAAAACTTTGTTGGCATGCACAAGCCTTTTGATTTCCTCATATATCTTTCAGTGATGAGAACAGTTTAGTATTTGGTAATATACTTTTTCATTCTTGTTACGTAGAAAGTTACTTCTGCCTTGCAAAAGTACTGTGTTACTTTTCACCCACCTTATTCCACCTGGCTTGATGAATGTCCAGTCAAGAATGAATAAAAGGGTATAGTTCATTGGGATAATATAACTTCAGGGTCCATGTACAGCACATGCACTTTCAAAGGCTTTTTGGAGGCAACTCTGTAGCATAGATTTTGATGACTGGCTAATGTCAGTTTCCTTTACAATGTGGCTTACTTTAGTGAGACACCAAGTGCTACTAGTCATTCTCATGACTAGAAATGTAATACTTGCTGTGATGATATCCTGATACCCACAGTACTACTGGTATTGTGTATTGAGCGAGTAGTGACACCATTTTCGGGTATCAAGATAAAAATACATTCCGAAAAAAATTATTTCCCATTTTTTGTTATTTTCTTATCTCTTAATAAATTGCTTTGACAGCTCTGATCTTAAGAATCCCATTAAATGGTTGTGAATACTAAGTATTTTTCACTTATATTGATTAACTTCTGCTATTCATACCATTACCCATGGTTATATACTTGGACCCATGGTTGGACCCAACACCATGGTTTTATACTTAAAATAAATATGAAAATATTTTGGATTCCTAGAAATAGCTCTTGAAAAATGTTGTGCTTAAGTCAGTTGTAGAGGCACGAAGCCAGAACTAGCTTCAAGGGTGGTGGAGCAAAATTAGTACTTATTTTTTTCCACCATTTCCCTGTATAAAAAAACTGCAGTAATCAAACCAAAGGTTGATTTGGTGTGTATTGGTAGAACTCAACTAGAAGGCCAACAGTGTTCAAAATTCGCACAGGGCAGGGGGCCAGTACCTGTCACTGTTCCAACTATGGTTTCCCAGGAAGATATGGTACCTGAAAAATAACATGGCTTGTGTAAAACTTAGGGTGCCCAGAGGCATCACTGAGATCAAATGTGGGCCCTCCGGTTAGTAGAACTCGTGTACAAACAAAATACTGGCAATGGACCCATTGCATCACAGCAGTCAGCACAGTTAAAAGGAAACTTTCAAAGAGAAATTGGGACAAGTAGTTATGTCAGCACCCCTAAATGATCACAAACCTAGATAATTGTGATGGTATTAGTGACCACAAAGCCACTTTTCATGAACTACAAAAATCAATAAGCATCATTGGTTAACCAAGAGGAAAGACATATTTATCTGGAAACTTCGAAGACTTCAGCAACTATCATAGGAGCAATCTGCATTTATTTTAAATGAATACAAATAATGAAAGTACAGACTACTTGTGGAAATCAATTCTAGTGATAATGAGGAAGGAATTGAAAAATACATTCCTCCTCTCATCTCATCCATTTCAGCAAAAGCAAGCATGATAGTCCCGAACGTAGATCACTGGTGAAATTAAAGAGCATTAAAGAAGCAGGAAATTATATTTGTAATTTAAAAAAGTGCATTAAGGTCTCATGAAGGAATATAATGCAAGATAAAGCACATGAAAAATACCTGGGACATCAAATAAAAACAAAAAGATTGAAGGGATCAGCTCCAAGTAACTATAAAAGGGAAATACTATATGGGTACCTTAGGGAAATATATAAATAATGTGCCACTGTGAACTCTCTCAAGAATCGGAATGGTGATATAGTATCAGTTAGCACACAAAAATAAAATACTTCAAACAACTTTTTCTACATTGTCTACTGCCGACGTCAAACTAAGGGTCAGACCCATTAACCCTAACATACAAATGACAGACATTATAGACAGATAACTAAACAACTCCTTCAAATTAAAAAAAAAACCAAGCAAAACACAACTGGGCCTTATTATTCATGGCTTTCTAAATTCAGGAGGAGAGAACAGACAAGTTGATGCGGCATTTTTGGATTTCGAAAAAAGCTATCGATGAGGTCCCACATTCCAAATTTATGTATAAATTTAGAGATTTTGGAGTAAATGAAAGCACAATGAAATGGATCCAGGGCCTTAGCGGCTTAAACAAAGGGTAGTAGTAGACGGCTTGAATGAGTAAGTGAAGGTAATGTCTGACATCCCTCTGGGGTTCTGCTGTAGGAGCACTACTGTTCTTAATATACATTAAGGGCATCAGTTCTAAAACAAAAAACAACAGACAATTTGTAGACGATACCATCATTTATGGGGAAATAGTGAACCAGGCTGAACACAAAATACTTTCAAGGATTTCCCCAGAAGTCATGAACGATGTGTAGAATGGAGTCTAAAATTAAATGTAAAGAAGTGTAAGGCTATGCATTTTTTTAAAGGGGTACATGTAAACAAATCTACACATATACATTCAGAGACATTCCAATTATCACTGTTGACCATGTAAAGTACTTTGGCATCACCATTACATTAAACCACGCTTTGGTTAAACACATCCATAATATTTGTTTGTTTGGAGGTTTATGTGGTGTGGATTCGATGAGCTCTGCATGATTCCTGGGTTTTCACCATGTTCGTTGGTGGCAGAACTCTCCAGCAACCACCTAATCAGAAAGCAGCAACAAAATGAGGTGGCCTATATAAAGGCAGTGAGAACTGCAGCAATCTACCTTTGACTTGAAGACACCAGCTTGAATGCCGGCAAAACTGTTGCTAATTCAAGCCAATGAATTTTTGAGAGCTGCAAAGGAAGAAAGTAAGGCTGCTTTCATCCTTCGCCTCCCTACTATGCTGCTGGGACACAAGCACCCTACCATCCTGTGAGGACATCAAACACCTTCTCAAGACAAGTTCAGCAGTAGCAAATCAAAAAGTTTGAGCAACTGGCAGCATCCACCCTCCGTTGGTCCTGAAAAGACATTAGATATTTGAGATTGACCATTCAATCATCAACCTCAAGGACTTGCATCTAAATGATGCCATGTCCGAGATCCCAGCCAAGGTCATGAACCTTGCTTTTGCTCCCAATGCTGCAAGACCGAAGGAAAGTATCATCATTGACGTAGCATCTGCAAACTTCCACATCAGATCAGGGCCTGATTCTGGTTCTTCCTGGCTATAGCTAGTGCGATTT
>LYUA01002596.1:108110-131854 GCA_002093875.1 Calopteryx splendens
CCGAAGAAAAAAAATTGGATGCCTTACAACTTGAATGCACTTCGTACATTTGCTCTGCAGGCTAAGATGCTCTCAATATTCTCTATCAGCATACCTTTCACCCCACCGAGCACACCTATGATGAGAACTAACTTCACAGAGTATGCAAACTACATCTCAGTTCATGCAGTAAATCTTGATCTTTTGTCAGTTTTTCCTTCTCCTTCGCACCCTCATTCATTTCACATGGAGTTGAAATCAATCATAAAAGAATGTGCTGAATTTACAAATTATCACTGAGGTTGTGCTAAAATGGATTAAGAGAAGGATATCTTAAATGTTTGGGCAGTAGTCTTAAAGTGAAGTGTTTGGTCAACCGGCACCCTCAACACTCTTCCCCACTCAACAATAACTCATAGTTTGGAAAATAATGTGTAATGAGTAGGGACATGCAAAATTCAGGATAATGCGATTTTCGAAGATTTTTTATGAACAACGTGAATTTTTGCATTTTATTTCAAAACAATAATTTCCACATTAATTACCATTATTGCAGTTTTATTCACGATTTTTCAATTTTTCCCTTGATGATGCTGGAATTGGGCACTTTTTTTCCACTCTTTCTATCTGGTGGTTCAAATTTCACTCAAAATGAGATTTATGTGAGGAAGATTTTTAAACTTTTGGCCATAGTCGTAATGCTTCATTCATCTCTAATAATATGCCAAAAGAATGCCACCACTTTCATCCTAAGATAGCATCACTTTTGGATAAAATAACCAAGCCTTTTGCTGGTCTGTAGTAATTAGGGAGGGTGAAAAATGAGAGTAAGAAAAAATAATCTCAGGTGATGCAGTACCTTTGGGTTGGGATACCTCTTGCTGGGTCAGGCTTAGATAAGATGACTAAGGTCTAGTAACAATCCAGGTACGTCTTTCGTCAGGGGAAAGGAGGAAGTTCAACTTGAGAGTGCAGGAAAGTAACCAGTAAGTGGGAAAACCAGGAACCATTGAACCCTAAAGATGGTTGAAAGGATTAATTGTCATTAATAAGATGTATGTATGAAGCATTGATTCATATTTTAAAACTTTTTTGTTCTTACCTACACATTTTAAAATATTGGTTCAATATTGAATTAATGTATGATATTAACACACAAAGTTTTCAAACTATATGGCTTTGAATGCCATTACAATGTGTTTGATTCCCTCTGGGATAAAAGTGTTTAATCAATAAATGAAAGGTTATGTGCTCAAAACTGTAAGGTATAATCTTGATTTTACTCTTATCTACTCTATTAAAAAAGTCCCCATCTACTTCCATCTCTGTGTGGATATTTCATGTGCTTAGTTATCTGATAGGGCAAATTTAACACCTTATCAAATTAGTAAACACACAAACTCCAAAGAGCATAAAGAAAGGTTCTTCAATAATGTGTTTAATGGGACATCATGAAATCAATCTTCTTGAATGCATAGATGGAATCCAGTGTGTCCTATTATCTTATGGTTATAACAATCACAAAAAATTAAATAACCACACAGTGATCTGAGTGTAAAGTACTAAGCTTCTACTTCTGTGCACTGCTGCTACAGGCCCAGCAAAAACAAAACTTTTATATTCCCCATCCAGTGGTTTGTAATTAGAGTGTCTCTATGATTTCATATTGGTGGAGTGGAGAGAAAGATATGGTTTTCAATTTTCAGCTGCTAATATTGGGATATTAATTGAAAGGAAAGTCGTCTATTGTGCCTAAAGTTTTTATTGATTTTTTGATTAAATGGCAGGAAAAGGTTTCTGTGATTAGATATTTCACAAATCACATATTTGTGATAATTCATTTCTTAATGATAGTTTAATGCAAGTGGTATTTTGTCTTAATGCATGATTTCAATTATTTTTCTACACAACTGGCAAGTCAATTAATTAATAGAAATTAATTGGAGATTATAAATGGAGGATTTATGATTTTTGATTGAAAGTTAAACTTATTATTGTGATAAGCATTGATTTTTATGTTTTTTTTAATTTATTTAGTTTAAGATGCAACTTTAACTAAATAAATTATTGTATGAGCAAGGCCAAATTTTGTTCCATAAAATAATTTTTCTACAGTGGTCTTATCTGAAGATTTTTAAAATATTGCATCAATAATTTTAAAGTGACCATAATATTAGTGCTATAAGTTGGTTAAATAAATATATTTATGTAATTTTGACATGAAATGTTCATATTGGTGCCCAGTTTTTGCATGTGGTATACAAGTATTAGTTCCTTATATACATGGAGATGGTGTGGGAAACAAACTGGGCAATATGTACAGGGAGACTGTAGGGTACAAATTCTTGTGGTTCATGTACACAATTGTGTCGAAACCTATCAACATGTGTTCACAATCTGTTTTTATAAGGAACTATTTTTTTTCAAATAATGTGAGTGAATGCATTTTCAGTTTCAGTGGATCAATGGTACTTCAAATTATTTTATTTGAAAATAACAACAATGAATGAAATGGTGCCTTCAGTACCAAACAGACTTTACAGGACTTCCCAAAAGCTTAAAAGTTAAAGTGTTTGCACTCCACAGCACATAAAAAAATCCTTAAAAGGGATCCAAATACTTTACTTGCCCCTGGAAATACTTGTGTGATCTTGGTACATCTCTTCATGGTTATTTCATGTAGTTATGTATTTAAATAAAATTAATTACCCGAAAGTCATTATTCCATAAAAAGAAATAACTTCCAACGTGAAAATGTTACTAAAGATTGCCAAACTTTTCCCATCCAGTACTCCTACTTTAAATGCATGATACTTCAAACACTCTTTCATGCAATCCAAAATGCTTATTATATATTTCCTCACCTTCTGTAATTATCTAACATAATTTTATGTAATCCTACACGAACTGTCTTTTCACAATATCTTTGTAATTCAATTGTTTTGGTTCTATGTATAAATGGCCAACTTATGTACTTTCTTCTGCCACAAAATATTACATCATTTAATTTTTTCTTTTAGAAACACACTCTCTCTCCAGTATACTTTTAGCCCTTGTTTCAAAACTTTCCCATGTGTCCCCGTCCTCAATCCACACAATTTCTGAGTGAATTTCCTTCACTGATCCCCCTCCCCCCGCCACTCACCCCAGAACTCATCTTTACCTGCTAATCTTATGTAACTCAGCCCTCAAGGTCTCCGGTCGGTAATTCCTTCTCTATCACCAACCTTCTCATGCTGTCACAGTCCACTTACGGATGTCCATACTATTCCATCAAATCAAGTCTCTTCAAAATAAGGAACTCTTGCCCCTCTTTAAAATGTTTGCCCTCCTACTGACCTTACAACAGGTGTTTTGGTTAGCTACAGTGATTGGACTTTAAAGAATGGTACCTCTTAACTTCACTACCTATTTTTCCTTAGGGTGGTGCTATCTCATCGCGTGGAGGACGCAATTCAACATCTTCAACGTCCACAACATCAGTGCCAGGGGGACAGTGTGGATCAGGAAGCTTAAAGCCACCCCCTCCACCACCCCCGGGGGCGGTTAATTTGGAACGCTCATACCAAATTTGTCAGGCAGTTATACAGAACTCGCCAAACCGTGACCAATTGAGGTGCCAACTCAAACCTCCTCCATCCTCCCTTCTGGCTGCGGTATCTGGTGGCGCTGCATCTGGTAGAGGTGGAATTCCTGCGAGTAATTTATCAACAACTTCATCCACTGGTTCCATAGGGGGTAAGAAGGCCACGCAGTATGGTCTAGTGACATCGACTAGAATGACTGGCAGCCAAAAACCTGGGAACCCTCCTTCGGGTGCCACATCTGTGACTAAAGCGGTTCCTGGTCGGTCAACGAGTGCCACAAGTGTTCGTCAGACATCATCTCCTGTGGTAGTGCGTCACGTGTATGCAAACCCTTCTGTAGGAGGCACTCCAGGGACTGTCCCTGCAACGGTGGCTCTAATGCCTCAGGCAATGGCTGCTATGACTCCAGAATCCCGTAGACCAAGGGTAAGATATAATTTTAGGAGTTTAATTAAAAGTAGTAATGCTTAAGGAAATTGAGTGGCTATATAGGCATTACCAAGTGCTTGCATACCATTTTTAAATGAATGGTTCATAATCCCTGAGGATGTCTCCATGAAAGGATATCAAAGTTAAGGTGTCCTTTAATAACTTAAGGAGTGAAAGCTTTGACACTAATGGCACACCTTTTCAACCATCACCATAAACGTATTAGTTTATATTGAGCATGGTTTTGCCATAAGAGAGTCATTATCCAAGTTGCAGTACAGATGTAGCCAACAGTTTAGTAATCCAGTGTTTTTGTATGGCTGTTGCAGGCATTGGAAAGCCCATCCTCATCACCATCTCAGTCCTCTTTGCCATCAGTAGCATCGACTCCATCGGCCACTGTCGCATTACATGCTCAGCCTCATCCATTGCATCCGCATCAATATATTTTGGTGCAAAGGACTACAGGCCACCTGGAAGGTGCTGCTGGCACTGGCAATCTTGTAGCCACAGGCTCGACCACGAGAGCAGCTCTCATCCTCAATCACCAAAGGATTCCCACCATGGCAGCTGGTGGTCATAGCTTAAATGTGGGAGCAAGATTGGGGCCTCCGAGGGCCTCCAGTGCTCCTCCATCGAATGAAAACATATCAGTGGCATTGCAAAGGGGAGCAGTGAGTGTTACTGGAAAGGGTGCAACAATTCCTGGCATTATGTCTGGTGGTGCACCAACAGGACCCTCTACAATTGCTAATCCAGGTCGTCCTGCCAGTGTCGACTCGGAATATACAACACAATCTGTAGCTGGTCTTCAAGTAAGGATATTGTTGAAATCTGATGTATCATTCTGTAGTTGGTGTTGGTTTTTCCTTTTTTGATTCAAATTACTGGGCTAATTTCCACAAATTTAACATCCCCTTTGAGATATGACTTCCCGCTAAGATGTGACTAAGCAAGGTTTTATGATTCACCATTTACTAAATATATATGGACGTTGCTTTTCAATTTCATAGTTAAGCCCCCATAGCTCTAATAAGAGGAGACTGCATAATTGCTTTGCTGATTTCTACGCAAAAATGTTTTGTTGTGCAAGGCTTAAAATTAAACTCTTTCTTTAAAGTAAGATATAATTTATTTGATGGAATAGCAATGGATTAGTTTTGTTGAAATAATTGTTTTCATTGTATTTTCCTCAGTGACTTGATATTAACATTATGTTGCTGTATCCCATCCTAAACACTTTGATGGAATACAACCTCCCACATCAGATCAGGCAATGACATTGGTTTCTTGTGGCCATAAGCAAAAAACATTTAGAGAAAAATTCAGAGGCCAATGGAAGTTATGTAAGAAAAATACTCAAATAGTTTTAAACAGTCATGAAATCAGTGCCTTAGCTAGTGGGGGCTGTTTAATAATAAAAGGAATTTATGAAATACATTTATCATCCAAATTACTATTTTTAAATGGCTGTAACCCATTAAGATAATTTGTGCCATTAAAACAGGTAATAACTATTCACTCAATCCCTGCACTTAAAGGGAATATGATGATTCACACAAGTTTTAATGTGGCAATTGTTATAAAAATAACAAGATAATGTGAAAAAAATGCACCAAGAACAACTTATAAACTATTGCTTGCTGCAATTGCTTACTATTTGATTGCTGCTTTTTCCCTGGAAACCAGACTGGCATATGTTATGGAAGTAACATTTTGTTTTTGAGAGTTGTTTAAATTGTTAGATAATTTTATGGAAACCTTGAATTTCCAACATTTGTTTTTATTGAATTCCTGAGATAGCAAACAAACTCAGCACTATGTATATGCAAACTTTTCATGCTGAAGATGGCTAAATATTGCAACAGAAGATAACCATACAGGTGCATACTTTTCTCAGCCATTAGACATGTATTTTTATTGTTTTAATAAAATGATTCATTTTATTAAAACAGACATAATCTAAAAATGTGTTGCAAGAGAAATCAGCTCCAGAAAGAACAAAATTTGTCCACGCTCAATTGTACATTATCAGCCCTTAATTCAATAGCATGTTATGGTGTACTTGATATGTTAGAAAATATTCTTGGAGTCTATTCCTGAATGGATTGCAGCTGAATTGCTACTGTATATGGAATTGTTTTATTACTCTTGGTGCATTATTTTCAAGTTTTCTTGTTTTTGTGACAATTACCTCCCTAGCACATACACCCAGATGTTCCCTTCAAGAGCAGAATACCAGTAAGTTCAAATTGTCATTTTCCTGTTTTATGATACACATTTTGATATGTTACAGCCATTAAAAAATAATCATTGGGCTAGTAAATATGTTTCATTATCTTCTTTTATTATTAAACAATCATGCTGCTACGTTTCTAACCCAGTATAGTTTTCATAATCAAAGAAATTCATTTGGGTCTCTCTCTTGTGTAACTGTTAATTTCCATTTCACTCTACTTTTTTCTCTCCAAATCTTTTGCATGTCTTTTATTGATACCGAAATTATTTGTGACAGTTTTCATGGATCAAAGTATGCTCTTTAGGTAAAATATTAGTGATTTTAATAAAATAATTTAATAATGTTTATTTATAAGTTAATATAAAACCAACCACAGTGTTTAATGTAAAAGACAGTTTGTGTCAAAAATGTGAAGGAGTAGTTCTCCTTCTGGTAGCCACTAAGGTGTCTGAACTTCATTCGGGTTAGGGAGAGGATAATGCCCCTTTCCAGGTGCTGCTCTTAATTTTCCAAGATGTTCTGCTGCCCATAAATTCAAATAGCCTGGGTGTAGGTGAGGGTATTAAGACAAAAAAAATAGGACTCCAAGAAATCCAACCTCTGGGCACACAGAGTAGTTAATATGACATTTGCCAAATACTACCGACACATTTAACACTGAGAGAGTGTATTCTGTTAACCTAAAAATGGCAAGATAAATTCCTTCAGTTATGCCTTAAATTACTCTGAAAAGTTTGAATCAAATTTATGTGGAGCAACAAGTAGTTTCCTCTTGTAGGTAGGCTAAAATTAAAATAAGTATGAGGCACATTCAAAAAGTAAGTACCATTTTTGTATTACAAAAAAAAACTTCAAACGTGGTTTTGTTTTAATTTATTTTTACATGAAAGAGTACACCTTCAACTATATTTCAACATAATTTCCACCGTTGTTGAGGTGCTTGTCGTACCTGGAGACCAGTTTATTTATTCACTTTCGAAGAACGATGCGGCCAATGATGATGTACACTCCCTCGTGAATGATATACAAGCTCTCTTGAAACTTCAAGAAATTCGTGCCATAGTCAGGAATTTGTGAAGAGCTGATTTCCATGAATTTTCTCATCAATTTCCCTGACCAAATTTTCATTGATAACAGAAGGCCTCCTTGGTTCGTCGTTCATTTGACCTTCGCTGGACTGTCTTTACCCATTTCCTAACCATTCCGTCTTTAACCTTTAAAAAGAGGGTTTACATCCAAGATCAGTGGCTGGGCATTTAAATGGCCAAGGTTCGATTGGTAAATTTTGAATAATCTTCCTTAATGACCCAATGAAAATGATTTTAAGTTTTTAAGCTAATTTAAAACAATGTGTGTCTTAGTGATTCCTTTAGGGATCGCACGGCCACTGGCAAAAACATTTAATGGTCCCTTAAGGAACCGCACTGATGATAAAGGATAATTGCCCGGCCACAATAAATTTCAATGATCTCTCCATGAATTTCAGCAGGTTTTGAGTTTTCTTGCATTCAGAAATTGGACATCAGACCGTATTTCACAGTCCACAGGATCTTCTATTGTCTTAAATATTGCAAACAATCAACACAGATACATCAAGTTCCTCAACAATCGTGAAAATATGTTGAAAAATAGTTTAAGGCATGTTCTTTCATGTAAAAACGAATTCAAACAAAAATGCCTTGTTTAGTTTTGATACAGTAACTTCTAAGAAAATGGGAGGAATATCTATAATCTTGAACCCTAGTAACCCTTGTGTAATGATTTTTGTAACTTCAATTTTCTAGTGGAAATGTAATCAAACCAGAATTTAAGTTATAATTTGTTATCCTTCTTACCAGAATTGCTGTAATAAGTTTTTTTTTGTCAATTTGCCATGCTGTAGGTAACCACAATTGGATGAGTTATGTATCTGAGAAAACAATTATTTGTTCAATCTGTTAAGATTGAAGTAGGAGATTAGAGAAAAACTGGTAATTCTAGTGGTACACAGAGCCATGCGTTTGGTATAAGATCCAAATTTTATATTTTGGCTAAAATATTAATTATGATATTTTTTGTTGAAGTGCCATGCTTGATTTTAAATAAGAATATTTAATTCATGTGCATCCCATGAAGAAAATTAGTACAGACTGACATTTGCATGTATTTATTTTCTAGATGATGGTTTGCCTGTAAAACTCTATATTTCCATGTTTATTGCTGATGATTGTATTCAGATAAGTTTTCCCATTGAGTAGAAATATGGCATTAATTGTTTATCTGGTTTGAAATATGGCCATGCAACACACAAGATTTTATCATTAATGTGATTTTTATGATACGTTTACTATCATAGCTTTTTATTTTCACATGCCACTTATGTTACATTGATCTCACAGTAGCTGCACTGATAAAGCATCTTCCCAAGCCACTGCTTTGATGCATTGGCAAGTTTACAGGCTTCCTTGGTCGAGGGACTAGATTTGAATACTGGCTGTAGTTGGTTTTTCGATAGTGCTCCAATTTGTACTTTGGCATTGTGTAGTGAATACTTCAGGTTTTGACAAAAGTTACACCATCTTGTAAATGGGATGTTCAACTGTGAATCATCTCGCATCCATTATCAAGGGTGAGCACACAACCATGTTAACTTTCCTGGCATCATTCTCTCCCTGACTATAACTTCTTCATCTGATCTTGTTACTGCATATCCTAAGCGCAAAAGTGACTTCATAGGTCAACTCGGTCATTAACTGTACTAATCCTACTCCATTCATCCTCATCCTTCTATATCAAATCTAGGATTGGTGTGTTGACGTAGTTCTGAATTAAATTCTCCTATTAGCTAACCTTTTCATGCATTCCTATTTCTTTGTCTTATATACCTATTTCAAGGTCTACCATTGAGGTCCCATTTAGTGTTGACACCAGTCATTTGTTTTGTCTGTTTCATGTCTGACGTCTTATTTTCCTCTATAGTTCTTCCCATTTACATCTCCCTCGTGAACCTTCATCACTGGTAGAAAAATCATTTCCTTTGGTATAAAGTCACAGTTGATTTTTTCTTCTTCTTCACCAGAAAAATCTCTATCAGACCATCGTGCCTCAAAATGTATCTGATAAGGATATCCCTTCTCTTCCTGTTGGAGTTGTCTTTGATTTATTTCCTCTCACACTTCATTCAACTTCTCTTTTCAATCTATTTTGTTTCAATATAATAGAGCATCTTTGTTAGTTATGTAATACAAAGAACTGAAGAGGTTCTACTTCTTTCATGGTAGGATATGTGCTCCCCCTTCATTTCATCTAACCCAATTCATATGCATCGTTTATCACAAAAACATGTAAAGGCATGGATATAATATACAGTGAAAAAGGTACTATGTCTAGACATTATAGGAATTAATTCAATATCATATTTTTAATACTTAAATGGAGGCCTAGACAAAAATATACTAGAGTATTTTGTATTTACTGAGTGTTTTTCAGTAATGCTTGAGTGGAATGTGATAAATATTTCATTACGTTTTTGTGAAAATAATAGAACCAAAGCACATACACGAGAAAAGTGTGGTGAAGCTAATGGACAGAAGGCATCTTAAATCTACTTAATTTAACCAGGAAAATTATCTTACCCATGGTGACTTTTGACAGTGGGAACTAAGTAATAAAACAATTGACGAATATAGGCAAACCAGGACATGATAGGTGGACAGTAGAACTGAAATGAATGATTAGTGAAAAGACTATCGAGTGTCTCAGTCAGTAATAATAATAATATAATTAATTCATTCATAGGTCAAAAACATGGAACACATCAGATACAGAACACATAATGTAGAAATATGACACAACAAAAAACACAGCAAATCATAAGGTAATACATACACGTTATACTAGAAATTAAAATGAAATCAGACTTCATTTTTATTTTGTTTTTTTTAAGAATTCCTTCAAATTGTAGTATGATTAATGGCAAAGTATAGTTTTAAAATTCCACAAAGGTAGCCCTGTAATGTGATGGGGAAGATCTTTATAAATTTAAAAATTAAATATACAGGCCCTCATTGTCACTGTAAAAGGGTATATAATTTAACATGAATGTTATTTCTCATTCTTTTTTCATGTTCATGGTGCACAGGATTTGTTGGGAAGTAGTGGGGATGTTTCTTTGCAAAGAGAGTACAATGGAATACATATAAAGATTGTTAGAGTGAGTTAAAATCATTAAAGACTGAAACAAGTTTCCCTGGCGTTGTTATAGAAAAACCAAAAAATAGATTTAATTATGTGCTTTTTTATGAACAGAAAATATTTAATAGTTTTACCTAATCTTTTAAGTACGACATTAGACAAATGTAATAGAAATGATGTTGGTCAAAAGAAAGTACTTTTATTTAAAATAGGAGATGCTTTACAATCATGCATGGTTACACGTGCACCCACAGACACATGCATATACATTTTTCACCATATGGAAAATTTGGGACAATAATTAAAATCCGATCCAGACATCCACAGACACTTAAAACGAGTGTATGTGAAGCGAAATCTGGACACCTGGTAACTGTCATCAATGAACTTTGCTGAGAAATGTGACTCAATTGTGTGTTCACAGGTCTATTTTTTTGTGGGCATGTTGTAGGGTTATTGTTGAAACTTGTTCATCATTTCTTCATTCTGTTCATCCTGGCCTGAAACTACATTTCTTATTAACATTACCTTATTGCCTGGTTGCAGCATATACACACATTTCTTAATAAAGCGTATCAAATAGTTTTTTTGTGTAAATATTCAGTGATGTTAGCAGTGAGAGCTCAAAAGATAGCTTTTTATAGTCTAACATATTTGATAATTTTTAGGAATAGCGACAAGGATAGGAATTTACATCCCTCTTTCCATCTCAGAGCATGTACAAGAACTTTCAGCCAAGGCCAAAAATTCAGTTAATCACATTGCATAGTGCCTCAAGGCAGTAAATAGTTATTGTGGTGTCAAATGTCTTTCCTTCAAACCAAGTACAATATAGTGGAAAGATAAAATTTAGATATTCAGTTTTGGTGCACTAAAAAAATGTACCAACTCCTGATCCTCTTAACTTCCCAGTACAGATTATTGTGTCAACATCCAGCACTAACACTATGTATATATTTAAACCTGTCAAGACAGAGATACATGATTTAATAATATTGCTCTCCCCACTTTCTATTACATATTGCTGGTGCTTCATGGAGAGCAAACACAAGCACTGTACATAATATGGACATAATGTATATAATAACAGCATGTGCATAAAGTACATAATTAATATTTTGCATTAGTGATTATATCGTGTAGGTTTTAAAGTTATATGCACTATTACTTTTAAAAGTCAGTTGTTAAATTGTTTGGTGCCATTATCACTGTCTAAAGATTTCAAGCCCTTGCGTGTTGGGATATACAGTCAATCTAAGTTCCAAAGCTATTAAAAAAATCTATCCCATGAATCTTGAGAACTCCGATTTACCACAGATATCCCTATGAAAATACTTGCATCTTAAGCTAAGAAATTTACTGCCAATCAGTCCGAGTTAGGGCAAACAAATGAAAATCTGAGATTTTATGTTCACCTTGGACTATTGGCTCTTCTGACTAAGACTCTTTCATGGGCTTTTTGTAAGGGGTTATCCACTGTTCAATAAAAATAGTTTTAGTTCACTTCTGTTCTATTTAAACCTTCCAAATGAAACCAGCTTGGTTGTTTTTTTTTATTTTTGTTCTTAATTTGATATTTCATGAGGATTGTGTGACAGTTGGATATAATAGGTCAGTCATGAATGTAATCGCCTAGTGAATTATGGGTTTTGAGCTTGGTTGACCAGAGGTGACGTGGGATTTGTGGGCTAGGCAATGGAGACTTAGTGCCATTAGCTTCCAGTGTCAGGCCACTTTTTTGTTGGTACTCAGAAAACCCATACAGAACCTACATGAAAGGAAAATAGGTTGACTACAACTATACATTTTTCCATCATAAATAATCTATGGTAACATTGGGTAGAGTTCTTGTTTTTACCTTTTTTAATTAATTTATTTTAAAAGTTCAGTATTGCTTTAACTAAATAATAAGCAAATTTTTGCACATGAAGACTCATGAAAATAAATAATCATCATTTAAATTATTTTATCATTGTGTGGTAAGTTTTGAAAAGTCACAGGCAATATTGAGGAACTTGGTATCAATATAATTCTAATTGGTACTTTAACACACTCACTGACTTCTTCAGCACCTCTTTGTTTTTTTACTACCTTTAAAGTGTTCTAATGCCAATCTATTCTTTACCCAAATGCCCAATATATTTATTAATTTTCGCTACGTATGTTGCATTTTCTATCACATTTAAAATTTTTCAGCTGAATATTAACTCTTATAGTATCCCATCAATATACTTTTCTACTCTTTAATGCCCCAACCAACTTCCTCTCTGCCTCCAACAGAGCTAACACTTAAGTCTTAATATGTATTTGCCTAGATATCCTATATAGATAGATTGCCTATTTGTCGAATATCTATTCATAGCCCATGACTACTTTCTTTTTTTTATAATGTTATTCCTCAGCCATGAGGTCAAGGTAACACAATTCATATATAACTGATTATTTGAGATCTTGGGCTGTGAACTATTTATACGCTAATATATTGATCCAATGCATTTTAGGTGACTGTATTTTTAGTTTTTTTTTACAAGACTGAATTTGAAGAAAACATGTGCTAGTGAATGTTAGGAAAACAAATATATACTATTTGGTCAAAGTAATTGGAGAGATTTATCGTAAAATTGAAGCCAAGCATTATTGCTGGAAAGACCAAATTGATAGGATTTGTGTTCTCTCTGGCTGTTATTACAGAATTTGTTGTAGAAATGGGGAGATCTATCAGACTATCATTGTCCTTTTGTAATCTGTCACTAGCACAAGAGCCAGGTTGTTACCCACTTGTATGTACCCTCAGTAAAACCCAGTCATTATAATGAATGGAATTACTTAATTTTGCAGAAACTCCATTATTGTCAGTGTAAAAAACCATCTTCATAGTATTCATTCACAATGGTATTTTATGCACAGATTTTTTTACACTTGAGGACTTATTTTTGAGGTAAAATGCATCCTCTGTGTAACTACAAGGAACTACCCAAAAATCCCCAATATATAGTGATAAATAAAATTGCAGAGTAACTAGATCTTTATCACCGCCATCACCTTCAAATTAGCCTCCTTGTGATTTCAAACACCAATCCCAGTGATTCTGTCACAAACAGAATATATGTATTATAAATTCTTGTTTTGTTAATGTATTTAGAAGCACATGCAACAATCTCCTTGATCGTGTCAAATCTTCACCCCTTCAACTTGATTTTATCTTTAGAGAGAGTAAAAATTCGCAAGGAGCCGAGTTGGGCGCTTAAGCTGGATGTGGAACCACGGCCAAGTTGTTTTTAGCCAAAATATTTTGTATGTTGAAAGTGGTATGTAGCCTCGCATTATCATGGTGGAGAGCTCAATCGTTCCTGTGCCACTTCTATCCTTCTCATGTTCAAGTTTTCCGATAAAATCCCCTGGCATGTCCCAATACGATGATCCCACAATGCTGCAAATGTCTTGGATGGTCTGCTTACGATCATTCATAATGGCGTTCAGAACAGAAACAACATGTTCTGGTGTAATGCTGGTAGATGGTCATTTGGAATCTACATCTACTGAAGTTTGGCTATTTGTAGTGTTTAAACTAATCTAATTTTAATTTAAACTAACTAATGTTAAATTTTGTGTTTCTTTGGCAGTCTTACTGAGGTTAACACAGAACTTACTACAGATATGCTGTTCCTACAAATCAGTCATTACAAAATCGCAAACTCAAACAGACACAACAATGAAAATCTGTTTACCAACAATGTATGCATCCACCTACAATTAAGCAGCTGGGCGTACTAACTCACAATGAATGTACAAAACTCCTAATAGATCCATTTCACAGTAGCTGAGTCCATATAAGCACGCGATTCAAATTTCTTGAACTTTTGGGTAGCACCTCATACTTGTATATCTCCCCAACATAACACTTGTGAGGTCTGGGCTGTGGTCAACACAACTTTTGATTTTATGGATTATTAATTAATTACTATTTTTCTCAACTCTTTGCTTATTAATTCGGACTTAATCATCCCCACCCACTCTTGCAATGTCCTTTTCTACTCCACCTCACCCTTCCCTTCTGTAAAATGGGTGCTTAAGGAGAAATGAAAATAATTGATTAATGTTGAATGAATTTTACATTGTACCAAAGCATATAGAATGGATCCAAGGGTGTTTTCCTGTGTATTGTGGTATACATGCTAATTTTATGTATCTTTCATGAAGGTTTTAACAGATTATGATATTGTCCAGGCTTGTGTGATTGTCCTGTTACATGTTTTCTTTTTTGTAGTGTTTTCATTGATTTTTAGTCAAACACCAATGGCACCAAAAATACTTAACTCATTTCTGTCAGTGATATGAGTTCCTTTGACATTAACTTACCAGCACATGCTGTAGCTATTTAGTGTGGATCAGTGGAAATACAAATGTTATTAGTTAAATTTACAGTGGTAAACCTTTTATAAAAAAGGAAAAATCATGGTATAGTAGAGAGAAGTATTTTTGGGTTTTCTGCTGGATTAAGCTGACGAACACATATTTTAAAGGCTCACTCCACCATGGTCTTCAAAGATGAAAGGAATGATACTCTACTTTTTGAAGATAAATTGGCAAATCTAGCCCTTAAAATGATGGGTGTTTAATAGCCTAATAGTTTAAACCTGATGAGAATTCTTCACTCAAGAAATACATCATGAAAACTTGAAATTATATTTGATAATTTAAATGTTATAGTTTATTATTGTATTTGTATCCTTCATTATATTTACTAATAGTACTTGCTGTAAGTACATGGTAAACTGAGGGGCTATTCATGAGAATTTCATTGAAAACCAAAATTGGTGAGACCAGTGGTAATCAATCTTTACGGTGATGTTTTCAGTGAAATTTTCATCCTGAAATTTTGAAATATCCCATTTATTTTATGCAATTCTGTGATAAAGAAAAAGATTTGTCACAGTACATCTTGCAAAATAAGCTATCTTTGAGGCTGTTTGGCAGCCAATCAACTCACAATTTGGGTCATCAGTGATGTTATTAAGGCTGGGGAGCTGTTTCCTTTTAAGTTTCCCAATTTTTTAGGAAATACCATAAAAGCTGGCTTCATTTAAGAGCATAAGACATAATTGAATGGTTCTAGATTTGTTTTCCTATCTTGTAAATCTATTTACAGTGGAACCTATATTTTATGAAGTTGATGGCACCGAAAAATGCAACAATTGATTTACAATCTATGTGTTTGTAAATTAGAGATAAAAGGATTTTTGATTCATGATATTTAATAAAAGCAATTTGAAATGTGGATTCTTATAATTTTATGACTATACAATACATTTAATGTTTAAGAATCCTCAAAAATTCTGAACTTTGCCTTACAGTTGAATTAATACCCATCTAATTATTTAATAAAGTAAAATTAATTGTGATACCTTGTATAACAGTGGTTATTTTCACTCCTAAGGATCTGCTTCTTATTTCATAAATCAGTAAAATTAATGTTTTACAAACTAGAGGTTCATTACATGTTTTCCATTCACTACATGTTTTCTAAATTGGTGCTATTTTGTAAAATAGAGGCTTGTGAATGAGAGGTTTTACTGTATTGTATGTGTAGCTCTCCTTTTATATTAAGTTTAGTAGCTGCTACATTTTTTTATGGTCAACTATTCCTATGCTCAAATATTTTTTTAAATATTTGTGTATAACTTGTGAAATTAATATTCCAAAGAGGAATGTCTTTGCCTGTGTATGATACATCATATATTTTTTTTAAACCAATATTTTTTTTTTCTGCAGGGATCAATATACCATACTGCACTAGCTACTGCCGGGCATACAGCAATTTCAACAGAACGTTCAAATTCTCCATCGTCTGCAGCCATAAGCTTTTTGCAGTTGCCTTTCCCTCAACCGTCACAACTCCTGCAGCAAACCCATTCCCCCCAACAGCCCCCCGGTGCCATGGTTCGAAGAGAGGGTGTGACATTGCCATCCGGGCCCCAGCCGTATGGCACTCATCCTGGTCTTCTCCATGGTGTCGCGGTGGTCACTGGTCTGGCCCCACCAATGGCTGGACCAGCAGAACTAGTTGCCCAGGGAGGAGCCAATTCCAGTGCCTGCCCACCATTACCCCCTCCACAGACAGCCAAATCCAGTTGTGGTGTGCCGAAAGCGGTCCTCTCCCCAGCCCCCCTCGTCTGCCGCCCGGGCGGCAACATGGGAATCCCCTCATTGGTACTACCCCCTATTTCGTCTGGAACGTCCCCAACAACGGCAGCCACCCCTTCATCGTCCTCCTCCTCCCCGTCAGCCTCTTCCACGGCATCGGAATGCGCGTGCAATCTCAAGGCAATGATCATGTGCCGCAAGTGTGGAGCCTTTTGCCACGACGACTGCATAGGCCCGTCTCGCCTTTGTGTGACTTGCCTCATTAGATGAGAGTGACCCCACCTGCCCTCTGTCTCTCCTCCCATCATCCTCCTCATTCCGCAGGCTGTGGCCGAGGATTGTGGAGGGACGTGGAGAGCTTTGGGTGAAGGGTGGGAGAACAATAATTTGGGAAAGGACCCTGAAAGTCTGCAAACAGGACATGACTGAGATGTCATGTGCATCCCACCAGTGAGTTTTCTTTCAAGTGGTTTTCGTGCTCCATTTTGAAATTGGGATGAGCAATGTTGTGGTTTCCAACTCATCAGGGTTTTCATGACAAAGAATTACATGGTTTGGAAACACAATTTTTGGTTTAAGCATTACTGTTTTTTTCTTTCATACTCCAGAAAAGTTATTGCATGGAATTGTACCAATTGAGGTTACATCATACTAAATTTCCCTTTAATTTGCATTCCTGAACATGTTTTTCTTTGACATTGTCTATTTTACACTCGTTGAGGACCATAAAATGAGTGTGAAGATTCGAATTACAAATATTGCATTTCTTTATTCGCTCTCAAATGTTCTTCTGACACTCTTCTTTCTCTTTTACTAATTTGGGAATGTATTTTAATTCTAATGTTGCATTTCTTTGATTGTAAAGATATTTATTTTTATTATCCGTTAAAGCAATTATTCTTTTACCCAGCTGTTAAGATTGGCTTTTGGAGTCATCATCCATTCTGCCCAGTAAATATGAGCTAATCTCTGGCAGCTTGTCTTCCATTGTTTAAATTAAAAGTTTCTTTCCTTGTGCTACTTCTGGAAACATTATAGTCATTATATACCACAGCCTTTATATAATGCAGCAGTGATAACACTTCAACTCATGCCTAAAATTGTGAATAAATCTGCTTGGGAGGCATTAATTATGGTGATCAACATGCAATAAATTTTGTACACTAATGGATATGCATTTTTCATATCTGAAATCTATCTTGGAAGATTATTTCTTCTGAAGGTAAAAGTGTTGCCTTTTCTCTGAAGCTTTGGAAGTTAAATAGCAGTCTTTGTCTCTTGGCTGGATTAGGTGTTTATCAATGGTTGGTGTAGCTGTAGAATAGTTGCTACTCATTGTAAGTGATAACGAGTGCATCCTGGAAAATCAGTACATATAACATATTAACTTTGCCCTCATCCCATATGAATGGTATATTCGCATTTACTACTCTAATGCTTAAACAAATCTGTTGTCTGTACAAATTGATATAAAAGACTGTTAGCGATTTCCAGTACTATAGCTTTGTAATTATCTTAAATTTCATGTGTTGGAATGGTTTAATAGATTTGAGGATGATGCATTTTCCTGTTTGTACAAGCAAAATGTGTAATATGTGGATCAAATTACTTATTTCTTTGTCACTGCTTTTCCTTCCAAAATTGTTGAGCATGTAAAAAAAATCATGTATTATTCAATTTCCTTCTCCAGGAATTAGCTTTTATTTTAATGGGAATGCATTGTGTATGCGAAGCCATCAATGGATTGTGAAAAATATTCATGTACTTTACAACTTAGTGCATATATTCACAGTTGACACCAAAATCTTTTGTCAAAAGAATGAACTACCTCAAATTTTGTTATTCACATCACCGTTGCCCAGGAATTCCATATAGAATCTCATAAGAGCTTCTTCATATGATATTGTGAATTGTAGTGTTTAACCATTAAAAAGTCTGCGAAGATATGTAAATAGTGTGATTGCCTTCTTTGTGGAATATTTTGATATGTTTATTCAAGAACATAAAGAAATGCTATGATGTTTCATTTGGTAACTTTGTAAATATTTGTATAGCGTATGGTTATATACGAATTTTTATTCGCCTGTCCTGATTATGTGCTCTTTTTGTGTATAATTGTGTTGTTCCCACCCCGAATCCATTTATATATTGTGTATTTATTTCCCTCGCTTTAATTTTCATTGCATTTCTTGCTCTTTTTTTATTTTTATTCTATGTTTTTTGGATGAGTAGCCTTGTAAAAGAAATGCGTACATCAGCTAAAGTGAAGGGCCATAGGCAAACTTGCCATGTTCTTGTACTAATGATACGATCGGCTATAATTCTTTGTATGAGTAATTTCTAAGAAAAGGTGAATTTTATTCACAATAAATTAAAATTTTCAGTATATAAAAAGTGTTTCATTTTTTAAGAAATAAACATTTTTTCCTCTACTTAATTTCGATACGTCGATGGTGAGTCGGTGAGTGGGCTCTATCGATTGCTCGAATGCATTCCGCCAACAACCGACCAACCAACGGTTTCGCTTCAGCGCGAGAGGTGCTTGCTGATCTTTGCCGCCTTCCAATACTACATTTAGTAAATTGGAGACCACTGAAAACACTGGATAAACACCATCAAAATGACTGTGGAAGAAGAAGTTATGAAAATTCAGAAAAAGTTGAATAAAATATCGTCCGGGGATGGATCCGTGGGTGTATTATGATAAATTTTTGTTTGTTGTGAACATGTGAAACATAATTACTGTTTGGAGCTTTGTTTTTTCGCCTTGTGAATGAAAGCTGCAGAAAATATAATGTTGATTATTTGCGGAATTACGTTTTATTCAGTGAGGTAATGAAGATACGGTACTTTTTTTATATGTAAACATCAGGGACAGGAGCAGGCTCTCGATCTGCTGAAGGCCTTGCAGAAATTACCGGTGAATCTCGAAGTGTTAACCAAAACCAGGATCGGTATGACGGTGAACGCAATAAGAAAATCATCATCAGACGACGAAGTGATTGCACTTTCGAAGACTCTAATAAAGAACTGGAAAAAGTTTATTTCTGGTAGGTTCGGTGCCATCTTTACCCGATTGCTAAAATTTAAACTTATTTAGGAATTTCACTGGTCATTCAGAATGTTATTTTTTGAGGTCTTACGTTTCTTTATTTAGGATGAAAGTAGCTCTGCATAGTTTTGGGGAGATTTTATTTAAACTAGCTATTATTTTTTATAAATAGAAAAAGTTAAGATTCCATAACCTCTCCATACCATGCATATTCCATGGCCCAACGCAATAGTTTCGCTAGATATTTCCAATGTCACGTGTGCAAATACCTGTTAGCATAATTTTGGTAAACTGCGTTGTAGAAGTATTTAAAGTTTGCATTCTTACCTAGGTAAGTGAAGTAGAGAACAGAATTGCCATTAACGGGGGAAATCAAATAGGTTAAATTGAAAGTAAATACTTTTCCTATGCGGATTCACAATTTCGTCATGATTGTTTATATTTGTTGCAGGAATGTTATTTTTACGTCATAAAATTGTATAGAAATTCATAAATAAACAAAAAGTGGCTCAACAAAAAATCTAATTGGTAAACAAATGCATTTTTTCCATTTCTGTCTAGAACTAGTAATTTGAAATAGAACCGTAAGAAAGAGAGATGCTTCCTTAAATTTATATATATAATATAATTATTTCCCGAGTTTTGGAGCTTAGAGAGGGCGATTAGCGTTTTATCATGACTTAATTACAGTTTGAGACCAGATGTGACATTTTACACCTGCAACGATTATATACTATTTATTTCCATAACATCTTAGCAAAGTGCGTTATTGTAATATGTTGGTGCCAATAATTTGCAGAAAAAAGAAGGCAATGTGTTACTTTTACTAAAGCTAACTTTTTGAATTATCTAGACCAAGCATTGAAATTTAATATGTGCACCCAATTTATCATAAGTAACATATGAACTGCCAGTGATTTACCTTCGGAAGGTTTTTTGGTACTGATTTGATTTATGAGTAAGTAGTTGCACATTTTCAGAATCAGTGGGTGGTTACTGGTCTACAATCAAGGGGCTACTATTATGTTATGGTCAATATTTCTTCTCTGAGCATGTTGAAGTTTTATAATGTCTTTCCATCAAATATCCCTTCCCATGCAGCCCAGATACTATTATCATCATTGTTCATAAAAAAACTCATTTGTATCCTGTTGTAAAGTTTCAATTATCTCTTTATTAGATCTTTGTTGCTCCAATATAGTCCACATCCTTCAACCAATATCTTGACTACTCTTTGCAAGTAGTAACTTCATTGATTATTAATGGTTAGGGTAAGTTTTTAATATGCAGCATGGTGGACGTGACACTTAACATCGCAACGACACACTCTACAGTAGCAAATTCTTCAATTCCACTTACGCTTAACCTCCCTTTATTGCATCCAGCATGCCTAATTTTTTCCACCCTCTGCGTAGCATATCTAATAATCTTGTCAGTTGTCAGCAATCCATTGGCATTCGATACACCCAGCATCCACTTGTCCCTATCATCCTGGTAAAAGCCAAATATATTTCTCCTAATATCTTTACTATATTTCCCACCTTAAGAAATGCTTCCTATATTAGTGCACCATTTTACCTGCTGAAGTCTATGCCCTTTAAACATTAATGCTTATCTTTGGCTTACTAATTCTTCCAAATCTGTCATACTGGTTCTGGAGTTCACTTAGCATTGATGTAATCCCTTGACTGCTTGGCTAACTTAATTTGATCATCCTCAATTCTGACTGACTTGGTTAGTTCCTCATCTGCTTTCATACCTACCTCAAGTGCTTCCCATCCCTCCCTTATCATTTCCTCCAAGTATGCATTAAAAAAGCATGCTTGGTAACAGAAAATCCTATCTTACCCCCTTTCCTTTAGATGCCCACTCTGTTTCTCTATCCTTTGTCCTCACCTGTGCAGTCGGAGACATTCAGGTTTAAGATAAGTCTCCTATCCCTCCAGTCTACCCTTATCTTCTGCAATGTCTTCATTAGTTGTTCCCAATTTACTCTGTTGAATGTCTTCTTGCAACATACAAAAACTTCCTGGTTGCATTCCGTATTCCTTTCTATCAGTGACCTTATTACTTCTTTGGTGTCGTGTGTACTCCTACCCTTCCTTAACACAAATTGACCCTCTAGTATTCATTTTCCCTCTTCTCCATCCTCTTTTTAATGATCCTAATCACTACCTTGGCTGCGTGTATAATCAAACTTGTTGTCCAGTAGGCATCTCATGGTACTTGTTTTTCCTTTTTGGGATGAGAAATAATATTAATCTAAGTCTTCTGGCCATATTCTTCCCATGTAAATACTGTGACTAAGCCCATCAAAACTTTCTTATGTTTTCCTAAATCTTGAGTAATTCCTTAGGGGTGTTATCCACCCTAACAGCCTTGTTCAATGTCATTTCTTTATTGATATACTCGTTAATTGTGTTTCAATAAAATTTGCCTATCATAGGATCAAACACTGGGAACAGTGCCAAAGATTCAAGTAATTCTGGAGCAACAGCTGGAGGAAACTCAAAAACGAAGGCCAAGGAGAAGGATGAACGTACCAGTGGCAGCAACAAGGAGAAATCCTCTGATAGTGCTGCTGGCTCTGGATCTGTTATTTCTGGCGATGGAGACAAGAAAGAAAAGTCCGCAAACAAGAATTCAGGCTCTGGGACAACATCTTTTCCTCCTGCTCCATCAAATACTAGAGATGCTGTGAGACTTAAGTGCCGGGAACTTTTGTCCAATGCCATTCGAGGAGATGGAGGTAAGGAATCAACTTATTGTTATCTTGAATTTTTATTATGACTTCATTTAAGTCATTTTCCTGAGGACCTGCAACCTCTTTCTGCCAGGAGGTACATCAATAACATTTCTCACTTCATGGGTAGGTGAATGAAAATCTATGGTGTTTGGAATACATATGAGACATGGCCACAGTTTGAAAAGCAGATTTTCTCCACCTTTTTTCATTTCCACATTGTTGCAAAGATAGCACAGTTAAAATTTTGTTTTGGTCAATATTTTAAAATTTTAATCTTGTGAAGGACTTAAAAAGAAATTCTCAGATTCATTAATAGTTTTCACTTTTCAACCCCAGTATTAATTTTATTGATTCTTAAATTATAATTTCGTGTTACTACTGATGTAGTGAAATATTTTCTTTCCTTTTCATTGGTAAGGAAAAGTCACATTCCACAGATGCTCTTATGCACAAATTTGGTTCAAATCATTTTATTGTTACTTATTATAGACATTTTTTTGCCACATAATAAGTTAAAATGCATATCTAGCACTGTTATTGCCTTTTCTGTATCATCACCACCATCATGAAGTGCTCTTCCTTCTGGCAGGTCCATGATATACTTCACATTCGTCTCTGTAAAGCCATCTGTTTTAAACCTTTTTACCCTTCCCATCTTTTCAGCTCATCCAATGCCTTTCTTTTCTTATCTCTCCTGGTCCTTCCTTCAACCATTCCCTCCGCTGCTTACTTTACCCTGCCTCCATGTCTTATAAAGTGGCCAATCCAATTTTTTTCTTTCTTTTTATTATATTTAGTATCCTTCTCTCATCTCCCACGCACTGTAAAACCTCTTCATTCCTCACTCTAAACATCCAGTTTATTTTTTCATCCTTCTTCTAGTCTGCATTTTGAATGCCCCGTTGACCTCATTACTGCTATGGCATCACGCATGTCCCTCCCCTACATAAGCCAGAAGTAATCTTCTCCTAAGTAATCATTTTCCCCCTTCTCCATCCTTTTATGATGACTATTTATAAGTGCTACCTTTGCTGTTCGTTAAATTATACTTAAGGTAGTATATTCAGAACATACCAGTGCTTTTTCCTTTTTTGGAATAGAAATTAATACTGATTTAACAAAGTTTTCTTGTCAAGTTCGACGTGCTCCACTATGTCGTCTAATTTTAATGTATGCAACCTAGCATTACACAAAATTTTTTTGTTTACCTATTATTTTCCTTTTTTAAATTTTCTGAATAAACTATTAAATATTTTCTCTCATCTTTTTTTCTCATTTACCAATACAATTACTTTTTTCCATGGCATGAAATGATGTCAAACACATCTTTTATGTTTCCAGACAGGTCGAAACCCTTTATTATTTTGCACCAATTCAATTTAAACTTGAGTTCAC
>LYUA01002598.1:39818-51620 GCA_002093875.1 Calopteryx splendens
GTTCCAGATTTGATTTTTCAGCCATCATATGAAGTTGCCTCGTTCCAGAATGTATTTAAGATGCTGAAAATGATTCGAATTTTCCGGGGATTGATCCCGCAGCCTTTAGATCCACAGATGAGCGTACTATCTTCCCTGCAAGCCACCAAGAGGCTTGCTCTAGGCGGTGATAGATCAGAATCTATTATGATAATTGGATCCCGTTAGCCACCAAAAGTTGGTAGAGCAGTCGACCGGAAATTGCTAGGCCCCGGGTTTTAATATCAGATAGGTGATATTTTTAGTGTAATTTCCTTATTCTTTGTGTTTGTCTCTGTATGTTTCCTAACTTATTTTCATAAAAACCTGTCCCAAATATATATTGACGAAAATTACTTCTACATTGGTAAGCGCCTCATCTAGAATCCACAGCCACAACTTTTTTCTGCCGGAGGATTATATTGGAGAAATTCGGGGAGGAAGGGCCTGGAGATGTTTGCACTTCTTCTTAGTTAAGATTAAGTTAAAATAATTTGAATACACTCTTTCCGATCGCCGGAAAATGCATCAAATAGAGAGCATATTTTCTAATGTAAAGTAGCACCATAAATATAATAAAATTAATTACACCGCGCTAAATGTGTGCACACTGTGCACACAATTCACGGTGCGGTACATTGCCAATCCTGTACTTCTAATTAATCATTTTAGGTCTGTGTGAAAAAAATATTTACTTGTTTAGTATGCGTGTATTAATTGCAATTGGTCAGCTAGCCATTAGTTATTTAGCAAGGGAATACATATATTAGTTAGACAGGAAATGTGATTTTTAAACAGTTATGACGTTCGACCGGAAATGTGCAAAAAGGGAAAAATATACTGAATATGCTGAATGACTCATAAAACCAGAAAATTCGTCAATATGTAATTTAATACAGAGCTTAATTAACTTATTTTTACTTTAATGGATATTTACTAAACTGACTTTACTATGACTTTCCAATAAAAGCATCTATTAACCAAAAAATTCGAGGCAATATATAGCCCTTCACTAATGTTATTTGGATTAAAATGAGCTTACTCCGGCATAAGATAAGTATTGTCTACGGAAGTAATCCATGCCTCCTAGCCGTATGAAATGAAAAAATAAAACAAGTAGGAGAGAAATAATAAGTCTATCCTATTTCCTGGCCTCCGGATGAAGATCTCATATGCATGGCGCACATGGAAAGCTCAGGTCGACATCACCCACCCATACGTTACTCCATTACCACAGCCAGACTTTTAGCAGGCGATCAGGGCGAGCAGGCAAACGATATCCCAAGTGGACGGTCCCGTCCCGCTTCCAAGAGGCTTCCATGGCGTGCACCGGCATTGAAACCGGTCCGTTCGAAGTGACGCGGAAGGAAATGGATCTCCTCGATTGGTCACGTGGGTGGGGACAAGTGTTGGGAATGGGAAGTCTACGAAGCGAGCGTGGTGGAAAGCAGGCGGCAGCGTCCACGCTCCACCCCCCACGCTCCACCACGCCCCAGGGAGCGCCTCACGGAAGGCTCAGGGGCTTGGAGGGAGGGCCCGAGTTGGGATCGTAGTCACGCGGGTGAGGGGTCACGCGAGACGGCGCGGGAGGGGTTGGTAGTGGAGGACATTTGAGTCTATGGTGCAGAAGTCCACTGAGCGCTTTCCTGAGATTTTAGCTCGGTGAATTTTGGAAGCGGAAAAAAATCGAAGTCCTAAATCCACAGACCAATTCGGTGGGTGATGAAAGGAATTGCACAGCCATAATTCACATGCAAATGAGTTCCTGTGTAAAGAAATCCACACATCCTTACACCTACGATAGCCGCAGGAGGGGTGGAAGCATAATTGCGGTCATATATTCATACGAGAAATATACATTTTTTCTTCACTAATACCGTATATGGACACCATATAATCGTGTTTACATTCATCGTTTTTATTATGCGGTCATCCGCTGAATTTTAAAACGAAAATAATGCCCTCAATGTTGACTTCTTTTTATTTTTAGTTACTACGTCATCAGAGATTCGTTTACCCACATGGTAAATACCTCATGGAATGAATAAAATATAGTAAAGTGGGTCGAAAAGAGGGGGAAGTAACTTTCGTTCATCGGTTTTTATTTTTACATGAAATAGAGGGAAATTGAAACTCCCATTTGGTATTTATATATCTAGACAGGCCTACGACGAAGTGCCCATCAAAATTGTCTACCGTATTTTATATGAAAGTAACGAAAATGAAAAATATATTGCAACCATAGAAAAATAAAAGAAAATTTTAATAAAAAATATAAAAATAAAAGCAAATAAAGGATTAAGACATCGGTGCTGCCTACTGTTTTAAAAATTGGTACTAAGGAAAGAATCGAAGTACAAATGTGATGGAATTTGAGGAAATATTGATTGTGATTTTGTGCAAAAAAAACTTTTGCAGATGAACTGATTGTTATATGATTATATCGTACGGCCGTAGTTACCGCTCCATTTTATTCATCACTTCAAGCATTTAAGACCCAGCGCAGGTGGTATTAATTTTTGAGTTGAATAAGAAACAGCGAAACTTCCTGATACGTGAAGAATCATTAAGTGCGAACAGAATGTGGAAAACTGTGTAGCCTTAGTTCGGAGCCAGTGGAAGTACGAGGGTCACTTACATATCCAATTAAACGGTTAGAAAAATATAACTATTCTAGATTAACGCTAACACACAATACAGTTTTTTTCACATGCTACATTGTTAGGCGAGACCACAGTAGAAAATGGAGGTAAACTGACGTTTAAGTAGATAATAATTTTTTTCCCAAAACATTTCGCGAGAACGACTGTAGGACAATAAAATATTAATCAGAGTTAAAAATAATAAATGCTCCATTTTCCTAACATCACGTGCCACTCGCCCTGGTGGCAGCTTACGGGTTATGGTGTATCTGCATGCCTAACGGAAGAACAGACTCAATTCTCGATTTATACAACATGGTCCAGCGAACATATATGCCACTCCAAGTGGCAGATGGCGCAGGGTGGTTTACTTCCTGTAAAAATAAACAGGATTAGAAAAAGCTCAAAGGGAAAAATATCTGCTTAAGAAACAGCTTACACTTACCAATGCCAAACCTACTGCCCCACCGTAGGCTGCGAATAATAGGTTGATGAAACTACTTGGTACTTGCGATGAACCAAGACACGAATGTATTACGCATGTAAGTATTTGATTCACAGTAAAATTAATCCTTCTTCTTATTAAAGCAAATTGATAGAAATGTGTTTTAGCTTATCAAATATAAAGAGTTATGACACACGCTATACAAAATACAAGTAATGCGGTCATATTTCAGCAAACACTGTCTCAGATTAATCAGATACCACACCAAATTTTAAACCAATAGATGAGAGCCCGAACGAAGCCAGTTCGAGTTTATTTACTCTAGAAAAATGCCAGTTAGAGCTAACATATGTCCTTAAAATATCAGTTTCCTACATCTTATTTCTGGAAACCTTATTTCTGGATTGGTTCAATTGAAAGTGTGTTGGTACTTTATAGTTACAAAATAATATTTATTTTATGCGGAGAAAATATTCTTACAAGTTAAAAAAAATAGTTTAAATCTTTAAAATGCCCATCTGATGATCAAAGTAATAACCCACGACGATTATTGAAGCGAGAATGATAAATTTCCACATGTAGTACCCTGGGACTAAAATAAAAAAATTGCCAACATTTTTTGGCACCAAAAATCGTCTCATGCGACATAGGCTACCCTGTCATTGTCCCTGAATTTCCCCTTCAATGCCCCAATTCAAAATCGTAGGCAGGGTGAACATAGCTGTATTACAACACTCACGGAAAAATATATAGCCCAGGAGCCTTTATTTCACCCTGATGTCATTATGTACTCCGGCATACGCGCTCCTTGTTATTACATACTTCGTGTTTTCATCTTCTTTCTACAGCAGCCGGCCACGTCCCGAGCTGGGGCCCTACGCACCATACACCCCACCACCACCAGCCATCCCCTGTGGCACCAGGTGCCCCCAACGCGACAGCCTACGACGCACCGCCGACCGCCCTCAGCTATAACGCGTACGCCGCGGCGGCGGCGGCCGCGGCGGCGGCTGCGGCAGCGGCCGCGGTTAGCGACCCGGGCGCGGGCGGGGCGGGCAGCTCGCAGCTCACCGCGTACCACCACGCTCACCACCACCCGCAGCAGCCCATAGTGATGGCGGGGCAGGCGCAGGCTGGTGTAGCCCAAAACATGGGCCAGGTGCAGGGGTCGTCGCAGGGGTCGGCGTGGGGACGGCCCAGTACTGGGAAAGTGCCTACGACCAATGCACCACCCGCGGAAGCATGGAGCGGAGCCCCCCTGACAGAGAACTACAGGTAAATTATCGAACTCGATGAGGTCGTGGTAATTCAAGTGTATTCTAACAATTAGGAGTTTGCAGTTATCCGCCAATAGTAACAACCACCAGTAGTAACACCTAAGTACAGTTAACTAGGAACCCTCATCATTAGTATGAATCCTATGCACCAGCTCCTGGGCAATCCTAGTTATCTGTACCGTTACCTCAGGGAAGCACTTCTCGGTTCCTCGGCACAAGTACCTACCCCTACTATAAATAAAATTCCATATGTGTTCCATGAGTGTTCCACCCTTCGCTGGGGAGGGTGAGAAGAATTTTGCGATGATGTTCGCTGGGCGTGACATCTATGAACGAAATATTAATTAATATTGTCTATAATATTGTCTATAATACTAAGATAGCGCAAACCATTTGGAGTCTAAAATTGGACACTCGTACCTTGGGCAAGAAACATAGCTAGACATCGGTATATACCCCTGGATAGAATAACTGTCAGCGCGTTGTGGTGCTTCAGGTGGTTGGATGCTGGACAACTGTTCAAAGGACTCGCATTCGATTTCGGTCAAACCCTCAAAATATCCTCATCTTCACCTAAGGTCAATGGTTTTTCGGGAACGAAGTCTTCCTAGTAAATGCAAAGGGAAAGGAACTGCCATGCTATTTGAATTTCAAACGCCATTACGGCGCAGTACGATGTGATCTTTGCCTCTCCCTATCAAAATAGCCCCTAGGTTGACTTGATTTAAAGAGTCTTGATATAATATTTTTTGCTAAAAGTACATATATAGAACAAATGGTTAAAAATTTAATCAATAAGAAGGTTTGATAGGTGAGGGTGAAGCTCGCCTTGTACGAAACCCTACGTAGTGTAAAAATCACACAATAGGGAAATTGGAGATAGTTTCCTTCCCTTTACCATATGCGGTTTGGAACTAGAAAATCACACATTTTGGATAACTTATGTTTCCAAGAGTAACATAAATATGGGAAAAGGTCAGTTCTGCCAGTAGCCAAACATTTCACGAATTGAGCTACAACGCTCCTACACAAATGTATAAGAAATATAAATATGTTGAAGACATTGGCCATCAAGAGACGATGTGCTTAGTCTTCACTCTCATTTTCAATGGAATCAGACTATACTTGATGAAACTTAATGATGGTTAGGAAAGAAAAATTTTTAATTTCGCCGATATTTTTATTTTATTGTAGATATCGAATATTCGACAAGATCGGTCGTGCATAAAATCTTTTTTTTCCATTTACCAATAGCTTCCACATGATCAGAGATATATTTTTAATCATGATATAATAGTACAGCTACATGGGATTTGTGTAAATGTTCAATGGAATGGTTAGGTTGGTTGAAAAATTGACTAGGAAAACTATTCTTCCTTCACTTCAAACATAATCATATAGTGAGGTTTTGTCATCCATTCATGATATTCGGAAAATATAAATTAAATAACATTAAGGCCGAAGAAGGAGAAATAAGAATGTTTACCTGAAAAAGGTCTTTTCGAACAGATATCAGTCAGTGGCTTGCTAGGTATCCACAATGAGATGCCTAGTAAGTCCTACATTCTTCGCATAATTCATGATGCCCAATGGACCGTCACAGGGACAAATGAGAAATTGCAGTTAGCTCTCACACAAGACTGAGTTGATATTGGAATTGCTCTTATTCAACTGAAATAATTGTTTAAATATTGTTTTCCATTATTCTTAGTAGCCAAATTTTCCAATTCCAATTAACCAAGCTTAACTGTGAATTCGTTATCTATAGAATCGCTTGCCTGCGAGATGAAGATTGATCCAGCGGGTCGAACTTCTCCTTATATATACGTTTGAAATTATAACAAGTTTGGCCCTAAGATTGTAGAATATGATGCTGAAGAAAACTTCACATGAAAGCCTTAACCATTATTTTTCCACCTAAAGAAGTGGACCAAAATAGGAGAGGATCACTGCCTGAAATAACGCCCGACAGAGGAAAAATACCTCTTTGACACGGTACAGCACGCATCATGTGCCATACGAAATCCTTAAGTGTAACCCAATTTTAACCGTAAATATGCCTACATCAAAAGAACAGAGATCCCTTGGTTTCAGACGGGGAAGGATGAAAATATTTTTTTCCGTCAATGGCTCTCTCAAAATATGCATATTAAAAAATTAATTTTATAAGAGAATTTATTAAAATCAGGTGAAAAATCTTTTGCCATTTTGTGAGCTGAAAGCGTAAATTAAACACGCCATTTTTTGAATGAAAAAAAAATAAAAATATTTTACCGTTCTGCAACCTACCCCATAGGTTTTCTAGGAGATTGAAGCATAGGTAAAACTCTTTTGCCGAAGGGGCGGGCCCTATTTTGTTAGTCTGCTTCCATTCCATTTTGATCGGGAAAACTTCATGACATTTTCCTTGGAAAATCCAAGAAAGGTGTTCAAGGGTGGTGTCTACAAGTGGTCTACAGAAAGGATTAACACAAATTTTGTTATAAGAGCTAAAGAGCGGTAATTCACATTCAAAAAGGAGCATGAGCATACTTCGGGGTGGTTGATTTGCCATATTCATATTTTACCGCCTTTACATGTTTCCAAGAAATGTCAATTAATTATTTTATCTCAGAGCCTGAATATAATTATTTTCTTAATTATAACCAATTATTACCTAATTGCCATTCTTTCCACTACTTTTTGCGGTCTGACATCAAAAGAGGATTGTCGTGCTTAATTCATCGAGTCAGTCTCTTTTTTGTCCGTCCTACCCTTCCCTGGCATAAAAAAAACCTTATAATAATTCGGTGAAAGGATTCCAAATGGTTGGCCAACTTCTAAAATTCTTTCCTTTACTCCTATAGTAGTATCTTTAGTGGTGCTTACGGAGCGAGCAGCAGCGGGACGGCCCTGTCCCCACCGACGCACCACCCGCACCACTCGCACAACCCTCACCATCATTCGCACCACGGGCACCATCACACCCACCATCACTCACCGGCTGAAGCCAAGTCCGGCTACCCTTACTTCGGCAGTCAGCTGGGTAGCGGCGGCGTGGACACCGGATTCATGTGCGGCAGGGTCCACTAGCCATCGGCCCCGGGGGTCGTGAAGAGCGACGCGACGGCGAAGAGTCCACGCATCCAACTCGGAGTCGACGACTCGGTTAAAATCTGTACTCCGTGCGCCCGTGGTGCGTACCTTGCAGGCATCACAGGAAGGAAGGAGAATCCCCATGGAGAGCTGACCGCCCTGACTCACATCAAATTACCCCCATGACTGTGGCTCAAATAGTTGACAAATGGGTGAACTCTTCACAATTTAAAAAGAGCGCGAATTTGGCTCGCGGTAACTAAGGTTTCCGTTTTCCTGTAATCGATTCCAGGCTGTGCTTCCACAACTGCGACGTCGCCCATATACCCCCGTACCCATCATGCCCTGCGGCAGGGACGAGAAGAAACTAGAGGCGATGGTGACCAGTGCGACGGACGTCTTGAGGACACGGGTCACGGATTTTGAGCGTCAATAGTCAGTCGAATCCCGCTTTCAATGTGGAGAGGTGGAGATTCCTGCGTCAGCGCAGACAGACTGAGTACCGATCCCAATTGTATCCGCTTGGGTAGAGAGCCAGATGCATTAAAAATGGCACTCCTCAACGGATGGAAGAAACTTATTTAGTGGCAGTCGAGCAAGGTTATTTCTGTTGTGATCACGGCTTTGCCCAAGAAAGTGACCTTAATTGTAACATGAGTGGACTATAAGGTGGCATCACCGTGTGATTGGATTAAAGAATAATATTTCTCGTGTGACCAATATAATTAACAAAACATTATTTTTTTCATCGTCGATCAAAAACTCGAAGGAACTAGAAAAAACTCATGACTCGTGAATGAACAGTTGACGAATATTTATTTAATGTTGGTGGCAAGAGGTTTTGCTTATTATTTTTAGTTAACACATGGAAAAACTAATAAATGTTTAATATTTTAGTTATTCTTCAGAGACAGCATAAGGTCTTTCGATTCTAGCCGAAAATAGTAAGCTAAATCACTTTTTCTGCTGAATTTTTAGGACAAACGGTGTGAAATTTTAAAGAAAAATACAGAATCGGTGATTTTGGTGAAAAACGTCGTATACATTGTTGTTTTCACAAAAATGTGTGTCATAGGTGGGAAAATGATATTAAATGAGAGAAGATGAGAGGATTAAAAAAGAGAAATTGGATTTTATCAATACCATATAGTGAAGATCAACATATTTATTCATAGTTTAAAATAATCACAAACAATTTGGTTTACACTTTTTCTGTACTTGTAACGACTAATGTAATAAATATGTATTTTGAAGAATGATTATCAGCCATTTTCATGTTTTTATTTAAATCATGTTCCTTTAGTTCAAATAATATCTCCTTTAAATTTTAGCCTATCCGTACAAACAGCTTTTAAAAACACTGGCTACAAAAACCAAAGGTGCTATTACTTTGAAATGATAAAATTAAAGTTACCTGGTTTAAAAATAAAAAATTTCCATTTCAATAAACATTTGAATCATCATAAAATGCTATTTATTGGTACTCGAGTAAAATAATGCTCCTTTCCTCTTGGCGAGATTATCACACGGGGCTGCCTTTTAGTCACAGCAACAAGCGATCCTCACTTACAAATCACAATAAAAGTGGTTAAATGGTTACAGCCTTGATATTAACACCAAAACCCATGCCATGAATAGTATTTACTGGAATATTTAGTGTGGCTGCAATTTTCTATCATGCATGGATTTCATCGCAATCAATATAGGTTTTTTCCCGTTATGTTTCATTTAAAATAACTGGCCCAAATCAATAAAAATTGTCAATTGTTTCCCTTGAAGTTATCCTCAAAGTCAATATCCTCAAGGACATAACATGAAAAAAGGAGGCAGCAAGATAAATTGGGTGAAACATAAGATCGAGTAATTAGTTTTTATCCTAGCATTGAACGAGTTTTTTTGGCTCAGAGGCACTTACCTTCTCCCTATATACATTTAGGTAGTCATTTCCAAGCAATGACTTCGTCGCCGATACTCCATGCGTTTCATTCCATACAATGGGAAAAATGTGGCATTATCTTGATGTAGACTAGTTTGAATAGTAACCAAAAAAAGGTTTTTAAAAGTGGATTTAATTTAATCTATTGCTTCACACTTGTGGAAAGAAATTCCTAACAAATAATGTTGCGAATAAAATGGCACAATTATAGACAGTCGCATACGCCTTCGAAATTTACAGGAGGAAAGAAAACCTTAACCGATACACCATTAATATTTATATGTTGCATGCGACATTCAAATGCATTTATAATAGCCACATTCATCAGATAAATAGAGAGAATATTCAATGAAGATATTTTAACGATTTATAAATGCATTTTGACTCATAACAAGTTTTGTGATTTTAAAAATTAAGAAGCATTTATCCTATAATGTTCTTAATTATTTTTTTCAATATGAGTACTATTTAATATTTATAGTTCTAAATAATTGTCTTTCGGTACCAGGAAATATTTTTAGTTTATTAGTTGAACACCAGCCTGCTATAGATCGATCCCCGACACGGCCACAAGAGAGCAGGGAAATATAAATACGTTGAGGATTATCTATTTGCGTTTTCCGAATTGGGTCCCAGCTCACACTACAAATGTGAATGTGATGATCTTTCTACTCTCCTTGCTTTTTTACATGCCAATTTTATTGGGTTTATGAATCCGCTGATACTGAAGTCTCCTTTCAATAATATCCAATTATCACTAATGGTTTGGATCAGCATTGTCAGAATCGTGGGATTTGGTCATCCTTGGAAGCATTCCACGAAAAAAATGTACATTTACTTAACTGGATCAAACAAGAAAAAGGGCATTTCTTTTCGGCGTCTTTTTTTGAGGCCTGAAACCTGTTCGGTTTTTTTATGCCCCCGCCCTCCCCTTTCTCGTGGCTAAAGAGCGGCATTACCTACCTATTTCACCACAGTGCAGATGGAGGATTTAAATCGAGTAGCGTGTTCTTTAAAGAATATTATCCGGAAAATGCTCGGCAGTGAAGATTGGTTAGTCTCGCTGACCGAAGAACACTGAGACACATAATCTATAAGTTCAATCAAACGTTGATCAGAAAACGAAAGGCCATAAAATCAGATTGGCAGGACATGTGACAAAAACTGGGATACAAGGGAATGCTTATATTACGGATAGGAAGCTAAATTCAGTTATATTAGTTAGGTACACATGTACTGCTTAGATACACATTGTGACCGGAGCATTTGTTTATTTAATCCCAATTTCTGATTTTGTCCGCTATCATTTCAGAGACGCCAGCAAGAAATTTGGACAGGTTTTCAGAAATCCCAGTTGTACACACTTTTGATTTGAATATCTTTCATAGAATGTATTTTTCACTACATTTACTCCAAATATAGGGTGGGGCACATTGGAATCCCTGATTTCGTGGGTAAATCGTAAGAAATCAGAGACTCTATTATGCCCCACCCTGAGCTTTACCTTTCCAGCGCTTCAATGAATCAAGGGTAAATTTACGCAGAACATAATATCCTCTATGTTTGTTTGCGTTGGTTGGAGTACTTTTCTATGCTTTCATCTAGAACCTCTTCGCAACGTGTATTATATTTCTACCCCTTAATCTATATGGATTGAGTAGACAAAGTTCTCTTCTAGGTTTAATTATGGTATCAACTATTTTACGTATGAACTGCGCCAAAGATCTCAAATCCCGTTTGTGTACTCGATATGCGTTTTTCAAGGTGGCTGATGGAACGCGCGGTCACTTGGAAATAATTTTAAAATAAATTTTGTTTGTATTTCCCACTTGGAAAGGAAGTGCATTTTTGGAGGTCCCTTGATGCTACCTTAATTGGTCCACAGACCGAAAGACTACTTTACAAATGGAATCGCCCAGAAGAGGGACTTCCGATGAAATTCTTCTCCCATAATCACTACCGACCCTCTACCATTAATCTAAAAATCAAACAAATATTTCATTTTTTTTTTCAAATAATTTCAGTGGCTACTTTTCTTCTTTTTCCGTATAATCTTTTTAAAATGATTTAAAAATATTTATGAAGCCTAAATTTTGTTTTGAAAAACCTTATTTTCAGTAGATTTCCTCCCCTAAGAGATCCTCTCCATCAATTTATAATCACTCGAGAGAAGTGAGTGCATGGGCTTCGGTTTAATTTCCTACATCTCCTAAAAATAAAGACAACCCGTTAATATACTTCAATGGAAATGACCGAAGACCATTATGCATATTTTTTTATATCCATAAGAAGTATTCTATTTTCATGAGCACAAATATTTTATTTCTTGTTTCATCTTTGTCACTCGTCACATAACAATTCTTCTTCTTGGGTGAATCTGTCCTCAGACAGGTTTCAATTGTACTGCTC
>LYUA01002599.1:24229-37746 GCA_002093875.1 Calopteryx splendens
GCCTCCTCCACTCTCGTGCTCATCACAAAGCAGCGCATTTCCTTTTGACCGCGGCGAAATGAGCTGAATTATTTGCTACCCTTTTCACGCAATTTAATTATCCGCGATATGACGAAACTTCAAGCACTAATGCAGCACTGCATTCGGAACGGAGGGGTTAAAATGGGGAAATTAATCGGGGACTCAAAGAGCTCGAGCTGTGTTTACGGTTTTAATACTGTAAAATCCCTTCGTTTTTTTTTTTTGCTTTCGCAGGAAAGAGGCATCTCAATCATGGCGATTAGTGTAAATTTTTTAACGCGATCAAAAACTGAAGAATGGTCGCCGTGGCTCCTTCAAACTCTTGATAAGCATTTGTGAAACTGAAATTCAGTGAAAAAACATTCACTGAAATTTAAAAAGTATCGGAGTGCATGTTGTATTTTTGGTGGAGTAACAATTCTCAAAACCAAGACTATGACGAAAAGTTCATCCATCGTGTAAGATTTTGGAATGCATCCTCCAGAACACTAGGAAATCACATTTAAAAAATTTCCTCTAGAAACAGTTTTTATTCAGGATTCTATGCGGTGAGAGTCACAGATCGTGCGAAAAGGCAGCAGTAGTTCAAAAATACAGCACTCGAAATACTTGAAAGGAAGATTGAACAAATAGTGATAGGTGACAACGGTTATCGTTCGATGCAAATAAACTCTCGGTTTTCCACGGAAAAAATAAAATACAATGGCTTAAACACTGATTTTTTCGCGGAATTGGTTCTTGAAGAAGAGGATTTTTTTAAAAACTATAGAATATGTATTGACGGAGAGTAGTGATAAACAAAATTCTGTGTACATGAAACCGATAATGCTTATGTTCGGACTCAACTGGCAACAGTTTTGCGACGAACGAAGCAAATGAAGTTATGAGAATGCAAGGTTTAGCGTTTTAGTAGAGCACAGAAAGAATAGGTAGGTAATAGGAGCTAAGGTAGAAATAGAGTAAGGGGTGTTTCTTACCTTTCGGTGGACTTTATGGTAATAGCTATTGGATGATATTTCAATTTATTGCATGATAAGGGAAAATGACACCATGATTAATGAGGCACCTCTCCTCACTCGTGCTACCAGTAGCGTTCAAAAGGAAAAAAAATAAATTTTCAGAAAAGAAGTGCTACTTAATAAAAGGGTTTTATTGCGGAAAAAATTTAGATTGCCTCATTCGGATTCAACTTTATTAAAAACTTTCTTGACTAAAAATGCGATTCACTCGAGTTCATGCGAGTTTGTTAACGATGCAATTCAAAGAACTTCTACTCGGTAAAATACCTATCACAATTTTCCGAATATCTTCCTTTTTTGTAGTTTTAATAACAAAAAGACTTTTAGCCGGAAGGAATCCAAGGCTAACAGAACACACATAAAGGGGACACTCACGGAAATTTAGAATTGATTTAATCTCTGCCGATCTCTTTATCTTGCTGCTGAGAAAAGTCCTCCGTCGTTTCATTACTTATTACCACATCGACTTAGATATTAAACGATTACAAATTTTCTATTTCACTTCCATCCTTCTGGTTAATTATTAGATAACCCTAAAACCTCAATTGTTCAGAGAATCATTAAACTGTTTGAACAAATAGGGATGTCAATGTACTTATAGACTCTATGCGGAATATGAACCATTAATTCAATATGAACTTTTATTATCAATACCTAGAAAACAAGTAAAAAATAGAAACAATTGCAGAAAATAGAGCGTAAGAAGGGAGAGGAGAGTAAGAAGCAGAAATAACTTCATTACTCAAAGGATTTTATTTACTGACTATGTTGACCAGGAAGAGAATTAGCTGGAGTACGTTCAATTAGATTTAAGGAGGCGCTTGATATGGATTGACTAAGAAGCTCCGTCAATGCTTCAAATGACTGAAACTTCACCTTAAATGGAAAGCCAAGTCGAGCCGAGAGCTCAGTCCGTGACTATGACGGGGAAGAGTGGGATTATCATAATTGAAATTTAAAAGAAAAACCGAGTTGCGATTAGTTATTCAATTACAAAATTACCTTCAAGTTAAGAGGAGAATAAACACAGCACTGCCGCATAAAATCCAATTTCAGCGAACGGCAATAAATCCGTGTAACGATTATCATATATTTCCAATGCATTAAAATTCCAGGATATTTAACTGAAGGTTTTGATAAGAACGAATGCTGAAGGGCCACGTGAACGCAAAGTATCAGGAGCAGCCTTTAAAGAATTGGTCTAGATGGTTCAGCTTAGGGCGGAAGTGGATCTGCCGAGATGTTTCCCACTTTCTTCTTCTCTCTAGGCTTGCGCAATCATTCCTGCGCCCATCAGACTAGAAAACTCACCCACTCTTGGAAACGGGATTTACGGCTGTACTTCCCCGGGACATGAGGGATTGATCTTGTGGCCGCGGGGAATAATTCGTTACCATTATTCGCGGCAAAATTACTTAACCAGATGCACTAATAAATAAGAAAGAAGACAGGCTAAGATGGCAACATGAAAGGCGCAATCGGGATTCAAACCTTTTGCCCGGCGTCGGTGCATATTGTGTTTATCTCCAAACCATTTTATTTTACTTTACGGGACGTGAAACATTACGAATCTGATAGTCTCCCGGGCAATTATTCCCGAGACTATATTCATTGTGAAAAAGTCGACGCAGTTCGAATTTCACGTCTCACAGAGAAGGTGCACTTAAAAAACGGAAAGGAGAAAAAACAAAAAAAAATTCGGGTCAAGTGTAATTTGTACCGAAATATAGTCTATGGTCTTGGAATAAACCAATCCAAAATTGAACCCGGAATCGAATAAACGATAAGTGTTCACAGGCCCACGTTAAGTAGTTTAAGCGATGAGATTTGGGATTCAAAGCGATCGACTGAATACATTCAAATGGCGCCCAAAAATATTATTATTGGATTCGGGCTCGAGCAGCTGGGAGGTTACCCACAGTGACACACGCACTTTAATTACGAGCTTTCTTAGTGTTGTTTATGCCACAAAATCGCATTTCCGAAACAGGTTCCAACCGAGGCGAGTCGGAAGATTACCATACGACTGACCAAATCCCGTGACGTGACGCCCCATTCTCCCTCCGCGAAGAACGCAAGTGAAAAGAAACTACGGGAGCCGAAGGATGGGCATTGATACACCCATAATCCCCGATCACGGGGATCTGTCTCTCTCGACTCGACAGCAAATGTCACCAAATGGAGTTTCCTGGCACTTTAAGGGTTTGATTTTCCATCACGAAGAAGGCGATTTGAACGTGCAGAACTGAACTAATCACAACTGATATCGGCATACACATTCTTTGTGTGACAGAAAAAAAGTGAAATAACCACATGTCCACCACATGATGTGTGTGGGTAGAGATCAACCCGTACAGAGCCCTACGGCGCGCGTGTGAAATTCACACATCAGGGCGGGGGTGGCAATTCCTTTCCCCGTGCCGCCTTCGGGTGAACAGGAAGATCTGGTACCCGAAAAATCGCGCAGCCTTCCTGAAGCAGTCCAAAGCCACCGGGGAACGAACCCGGAACGCCTCCGCTCGGTAGCCGAACACTCGACTCGGCTAGGCTACCACGCCACTCTATAACTGATATACGCAATGGCTAAAATCAATATTTGCAGACGGAAACCAATCTGGGACACATTAATTACCATTATCCTAGAAGCTACTGAGGCTTCCTAGTGGCCTGATGGCAGTAAATAGAAAGGGGAATTCACGGGTTAATATTGTGCTGAATTCCTCAAGTGAGAAAGAAACTTCGTATGAATGCAATGCCATCAACGGAGGAATGGAGGTCTCTTAAACTCCGCATTGACGCAGAGATAGGGCGTAATAAATAAAGTGGGATGGAGGTGAATTTGCCGCGGCGCTCTTGCTATGTCTCAATGAGGAGCACAACGGACGAAGCAATCTCGACTCTCCCGGCAATCATTTGAGTGTCTGAATTTTTTAATTTTCATTTCATCCTTCTGATGACATGAAAAGGGGTTAAATAGTACTGAGAGGCAGCAGGAAATAGCGCAAATCAATGGGCATTTTCGTTAGACGGAATCGGTTTGGATGCCAAGGCATTGCAAAATGCTTTCCCGGAGGCGCTTAAAACCTAATTGTAATATATGGAACACACCATAATAACATTTCGTTGCTGCACGTAAATTTTAAAAATAGATTATGAAATTATTTTCGCTGCTACCCTTCCCGAGCCTGTATGAACGAAACCGGTGTTCTTTTGTCATCACCTTACATTATGCCTTATTCCATCGAGACTTCTAAACCATAATCATGTCTATAGCAACAGCCATTCCGTCGTTTGAAGAGGAATCTGGGAAATTTTCAAGAAGGCAAAGGAAGCAGATTTGAATTGGGAAGAATGTTGAAAGTATGGTACCTCTTGTCATATTACTTACATGCTCCGTGCCGCCGCAGCACTGGGAGTGAATTCGACGCAAATATACATGGGATAAAGCTAATTGAGTGGATTGTGATGCAAGTATTTTATGCATACGCCCTATTATACAAAAAAAATCAGTGTGTATAAGAGAATAAATGTTTACGAAATTCGGTGGATATGGAAACCGAGGAAGTGTTAGGGGCGAAAAATTTAAAAAGGAATGGAACACGAGGGATAGGAGATTGGGTACACCGGTAATAGTCAAACATGAAAGAAGTGTGCTGGGCTAGTTAAGTCATGAGAACGGATGAGAACCGAATCACGAAACAGTTATATGAGAGATGAAAGAGTAAATGGCTCGAGAAAGGGAGGGGTAGACCGAGAAAGTCATGAGTGAATGTGGTAGAAGAGACACTCCAGAAAGGGGTCAATCCTAGTCTCATCGACAGACGAACACGGACGTACGAAACAATGCATGAGTGCAACAAAGTAGAAAATTAAATGACCAAGGAATTCGGAATAGAACTATTGAAATGCTATTAAATATGATATTAAAAATTAATACGAGTTATTAGCGAATTTGATATTGAAATCTTTTAGTTTTGTTAATTATTACTTTTAATAATTAATTTTATTAATTATAAGTATTGGTATATGTTAATTATTAAAATTGAATAATATTTTGCTATATTTGAATGAGCACTTCGTTATAAAAGCTCGCAACGGAACTTTCTTTAGTTTATAATTCTGTAATTCGAAAAGTACGGAATTATCACTTTTCTCATCTAAACTTCGATCATGTTCGCTACGATTTGGCATGGGAAGGATGCATAAAACACTCCGGCTCAATAACGCGAGTCAGGTTGACGGTCAGGTGTGACGTCTTCGTTTTTTTCTGAGTCATTGGAAATATCATAATTTAAGCAGGAGTCCAAACCAGACAGGAAAGAACTTAAAGAGATTCCAAACCGATTAAACCGCGACTGCCGATATATTTACAGGTTATGCTTAGTTTACTATTTGCAGAATAATTACTTTAAAATTTAAAGTTACTTTCCGATGGTCTCCTCTGTAATAAGTAGTTAGAATAAGGTAATTGGTCAAAATGTTTTGAAAAGGAAAGAATCCATTCTGTAAAAGAAAAAAGACATAAGCGAGTCAGCTTTCCCAGAAACCATCTCTGTAACTACAAAGAATGTTTACTTCGGTGTACCTCATTTACATTCATTTTAATGCCTTTTATAACATTCATTCAAGAGTATTTGGCTAATCAGAAGGTAAATCTATAATTAATTTGGCTTCCTACGGTACATTTGAATTTTCTAGGAGTCCAAACTTTCCAGTCAGTAAATAAGAAAAACATTAATCCATAAATTACTCCATAAAAAAATGTCACTAACTTGCATTGAAAGATGCAATGAAACTGATTCACGGCGTTTCTGGAACTGCGATTTCATGATGCGATGATTTATTATGAACTCTTAGCCACCGATATTAGTATCCATAGTGAACATCCCTGTGTTTATCATTTAGATTATATTAAAGTCCAAAACCTCAATTAAGAGAGCGCATTTCAATACCTGGATAAATCAATATTTTTAGTTCCCCTCCATAAACTACGCAAGGGCTAACTGCGACTACGGAAACATTCACTGGAAAAAGGGTTGGGAGATCGAAGAGTGAGAGGAGTGTGAGACGCTTATAGCGAGTACTATTCTACGCGAAGAGCTTTAGTATTTGGGGTCTTTATGAAAATGCATACAGTTGCATTTTTGCCAAAAGAATAGCATTAAATTAAAACCCCCTTCCGGTACTAACCTCCTTTGACTCTTTGACGATGAGGATTTTTTCGAATAAGAGCACATTTTAAAACGGTGTAGGAGCATCACTGGGCGTTTTGTGTCGCATCAAAGTTGCGTCAAGCAAATAGTTTCATACTTTTGAAACTTAGATGGTGTTTTGGTATCCGAAAATATGCCCACTACTACCTGTAACGACTAATGAGGCATGATATTTTACCGAACACCCTTTAGAACACCGGTCTCAAGATCATTCAATTATGGAAGATAAAGGAATGGATTAAATTCATTCTTTATCTTGCCTCGTCAACAGCTTCGTTTTCGCTGGCACTCGTTCAAGGGACTCTAAAATAATGAATTCAATTCTCAGTCGATGCGAAGGAAAGGGCGGTCATTTGCGCCAGGAAGAATACTCGTGATTCAAAAGTCATTAATTCTACTGATTAATCGGCGAGAGAAACAGCTGAAACGGAATATCGCATAACTTTGGTCGATTGGAGCATCGGTTAAAAGATCCCACCGAGAATTGAACCACGCGCGCCCGGGTCCCGTTGAAATCGTGCTTTTTTTTTCTTTACTGAATCTGCTTTTATACCTTCCAAATTCTGACTTCGCGCAGCCTGACGCTCACGAATGGGGCCAGCCCACTCACTCTAAGCTAATCAGCTCCGTGAATTCCCCGCACACTCCGAGAAAAATTCACTGCCCTTGCTACCCCAAACTTTTAATGCGGACGGGTGCGCTCAAATGCACTGAAACATTTTCAAATGCAATCCTTTTGTAAGCGGCGTTTCCCACCATTTTGCCAGGAATGAATATTTTATCCCGCGCGACTCGGGTCCGATGCTAACGCTAGCGAGTACATTGTGATCCCACATAACAGTATTACTTTGCCGTGACACCTAAGTTACGGCCTGCTCGGAGGATGATTTGTGAGGCGGGTACATCATATTTCATGCGCTTCGAGTGGTTATTCTGTGTCTTTCGGAAGGTACAACTGCGGACTATAAATTTTATCGCGGCCGTCTCAAGGGTAGAAGCTAAACGGAGCCCATGGAATCTCATCCCACCTATTCCTCGTCTAAACGCCTCTCTTAGAACACTGCACCGATGGGAGTGCTGGTGACGTGGGTGGCAACGCGGCCTTCCTCCCCGAGACTATCGGCCTGTTTCATCTTAGATTGGAAGGCTTTAATTAATGAGGCATGCGGGGCACAAAACGAGCTCCGGGGTCTATTTCACGGACCTCTGTCCCGCCAACTTATTTAGAGCCCCCTTTTAATACACACGTGCTGCTTATAATGCGTACACTCGACGTGCATACAATGAAGGTCTAAGCATGTTACCCGACCAAAAATCTTGTACCGTATTTTTCGTCAGAGTTATGATTAATATTTACGCGGGGGCACGATAACTACTGTAGAATAAATGCATTCAGGGTTGTAATGGAGACCTTGCTGATGGGACGGCGGCATTTGAAATAATATCAGTCACTTTTTGCAGAAAAATTTATGAGTTGTTTTTTTAACTCCACGGAATACTCTTTTCTCGCTCCGATCACCATTTCATAGAAAAATTAGTTCATGGTAACGAGGGAGTGAATGAAATGACATTTATTCTAATTTGCTAATTTGGGATTCTGATGATTAGATAACGGCGATTTTAAAAAAGCATAAAATGTCCCATTTTTAAAAATTAATAGTCATATTTACATTTATTGGTGAGCGTTTTTTAAATTGCGAATCATCTTTACGCTCCTTTGAGGGCCTATTTATTATGAAAACCTTTGTCCGACCAAATTGATACTTATTAATTTTTACACGGTCGCAGTGGCAAGTTAATTTTTACATTATTGCGCAATTAAACCCTTTAATTGAAATATGAATTAGCGCCAAAAGAATGCCGGTGACGCTTCCCCGAGGCAGACGAAATTTTAAAATTCCATTAAAACTAACGAACCACGGAAACTCATTATTAACACTAAATTAATATTTAAAACAGAAACGGTTTTTGTGAATTTAGTCAATTATGATTAATCTCGTAAACCTTGACGTAAACTTAAATAGATTTACAGTAATTCATCACCTTCGCCACGCAATTTGTTTATTTTAGTAACGTTGAGTTTGCCTGTACCAAGCAAATCCTCGCAGCACTCTTATAGAAACCTCATACTAATTTAAAAAAAATGTGCTGCGCCCGATTCCATACGCCGTTTCATCGTACGGCAATCCACTTTTTTTCCGGTAAATTGGATTTCTCAACCACCTTCACACAAACACATCCAAATAAATAAAAGAATAAAGTGTCAGTAGATAAAAATATTGAGTGCATCCAGCAAATATATTTTATTGTGAGATTAATTATCCATCTCCCATATGGTCTTTCATTAGTTTCAACGAACGGCAATGGTTCTTCGGTCGATTTTGTACACGAAGACGGAATGCGCAGAGCTGGGGTAGAGCCCAGAGGGTCGAGCTATCGGCTACTGGCCGGTCTCGGTTTTTTATCCTGATGATGCCAACGGAAACCCCGAGCTTAGCCCACGTGCTTTTATCCGGGCGCCAAAGATTGGGAAACCGTACTCGGAACAAGGGAAACAACTACATCACGCAGAGAGCGGAAAGTCCTTTTGTCGAGTAGGAGCGGAGGTCAACACAACGTCCGATCGTGGATATCAACAGCAGTTGGTGGACGATAATGGTGACAACTGACTGTCAATTGATAAATTTCGTAAATGCGATTTGGATCCCCACCCATACATTACCTTTCCATTCATTCCCCTACGCCCCTCAACATTTGCAGCCGGATTTTACACATTCGCCCTATGCATTCGGCCACATCAGAAGCAGTAATGGACATTAACATTTGAAACGCTAAAACCTATTTCATTTGCATATTTGATTCCTCGTGACGAGTCTGGGCTATCCAAAGTTGCCAAGAACCTGAATATTCCGTCCAAACCAGTGTCAGTACGAATTTCGGGCGCCAGATGCCACTTGGTGTGTATATGAGCTTCCAATCTGCTGAGAGGCATCTTCATGAGTGCACGTGCTTCTTTTATTTTTTTCTTATTTTCGTTACACCATGTTCTTCTCCGTCTGAGAATTCCGAAATGTCTTCCACTGTGAAGATTTATGCTTTGTTTCAGGGTCATAACCGTACACCCATGACTCATCGGCAATTATGACTCTGGACAGGAAGTTTGGGTCATCTCAAACTGTTGCTTGCAGCACAGTTAGCACGCCTCAACTCGATAGTCTCGGGACAAATTTCGGAACAGTTCGTCTCGGATTCAGTACATCCGCTACAATACGCTGACATGCCCCGTATGGCCGTTTAACGCCACGGAATGTCTGTATTTGGTCCTCAGGGATCACTTCACGCACTTTTGCGATCGTTTCTGGAGTTGTGCATGATGACGGTCGACCCGAATGTTTTGTGATCGACCACAGACTCCCGGCTACCTTTGAAACGCTTAAACCATCGAATGTTCTTGTTTGGCTTAGAGGTTGCTCACCAAAAGACCCCTTTAGAATTCCGTGGGTTTCAGCAGCAGTTTCTTGAGCTTGAAAGTTCTGTTAAACTTAACTCCTCCACGTCAGCCATTCCGGAATTCGCGGACAGATAAGAAAACGGTGTGACGAAAATAAGCAAAAACTAAGAAAGACGTGTACTCACGAAGATTCCGCTTGGCAGACTAGCAGTCTAAATTCACACCAAATGACAACTAGAGGCAGAAGTTTGTACTGCTACTGTCTTGGATGGAATATTCTAATTCTCGACTACTTCGGATAGCTCCTCGTGCATATACCCGAAAAACGGATTTCTAATAAACATGGCGCACTGTCAAAACGTGGATTATCTACGCATCTACTCAATAGACGCATCTAGCCAGGCTCCTCATGTATCTCCCCACGCCGAAAAGCGACCATTACAATAGCAGCAACCGTTACATCATATACATCCCAGTCACAGGAGAGATAAAAATATATCCTCCGTAATATGTATGCCATAATTTCGAATCACAAATCCTCACCTGATTAATACCTACCTGTCCTACGCAGGCGTTCCGTCGCCCCCACCCCCAGCCCGACCTGTAAGATATCTTTCGACAAAAATTCACGCCGCTGTCCCACACTCCCCCTACCCTACCTACCGCACGCCATATCCTCCTCCCCCTTTCTCTCCCTCGTAACAAACCGCACCCACTCCATGCTAACTAACTAACGGAATTTGCCTCTTAGAAACTTACTATACCTTCTCTAATGCAACTACCATCCCTCTCCTGCACTAAGTAAATCACACTTCCCCCTGCCCCCCGCACCAACTACTAGTTTTCCAACGAAGTTCATCCCCCAGGTCCCTCCCGTCCCTATCCCCTCCCACTTCCATGGTAAAAAAAATGAGAAGAATATTTCACTGTCGCTCTTTTACAGGTCTTACTCTCCACTTACAGGTACACTTACAGGTATCCGCCTCCACTATGGACCCATATATGCACACGCGAGCTCGCCTACACTTGTGTCACAAAACCGTTCAAAAATCCCGGATTAAAACCCAGCCAGCTTTGTTAATGTCAATCACCGATGGACAATAACAAAAGCGACTTCTCTCTCCCCCCGCCCCTCCTCATCTCACCCCCCTAAGCGCTCGCCAAGGCCTCTGCTGAAGACGGAGTGGAGCTCCTAAAGCTTCATAGCGAGTGGAGAGTTTTCATACATGCGTTCCCTAACGCTGTCCCTCCTTGCATCGCCGCCGGTAAGAAATCCCCCTCTCACCTTCCCTCCTTAGCTCGGACAACCCGAGTCGAAGAGCGGACGCGGTCAAACTCGGTCGGCCCCCACGCAGCGGCAAGACTATGGGTCCTACGGTCGAGGGATCGCTATTCATATAGAGATTCACGTCTAACGAGGCTTTACCCGCCCTCTTTGACCCTCCTGCTGCGTCATCATGCATCATTACGCCCCTTGTTGATGCCCCAATTCCCAGCGACCTCGGGGCAATTAATGAATGGTCTCTATGGTCCCCCAGGCGTCTCCAACTTGGAGGTTCATTCTACTTCGTTAGACTCTTGGAAATAATTAGGATCGGGGAAAGAAAGCAGACGTCGTTATAAATATTCACGATTTCATAACCCAATCCTTCGACATCGGGCTGCTTCCACGCCATTTGGGGATATAATTCACGTTCTCGGAAAATGACCACTCAGAGCGGGAGCGCCCGCCGGGAGTGGGCTGGGGAGACGTACGATGACGCAATCGAATCTTCGGACCTTTTGTTTCAGCGATGAGAGTCTCAAGTAGCGTGGGGATGGCGTGTGTGTTTTATTTTCAAATCATGAGCGCAAAACCGTGAGATTAAATTGGTGGAAATTCCTCCCAGGTGGAATTACTTTTCCGATACCGGACGCAGTGACGGTTCGCAGCGCGGGACGTAATGCATGCGGGATAAAGATTTCATGCCACAGGCGATTCTCGTCCCTGTAGATGAAACTCAGATTCAAGCAAAGCAATCAAGAAAATCGAAATACTTTCCCGAAGAATATATGAGTAACATGAAGAAAAAAAAATCATGCTTCAAATTTATTGAGAAAGAATTTGCATCAGATCTTGCGGGAGCGACTTGTGAATTCAAAGGAACGCGCTTTTAAATCGAGCGTAATTAATATGAATGAACGTATCAAAACCACGTATGCAAATAGATCATTCTACCCAACTTTGTCAGCATGCGTCGCTGATCTTTTCTGTTTCAAGAGGGGTAGGGAAAATAAATCTAGAATAAAATCAAAAGAATAGAATCTATAATAAAATAACAGACATCATCAGTAGTTCAAATTATTCTAGTAAATTGACTAGTATCATTCATCAGGAATGAAACAAAACGAAGTTATATCTCAGCTGTCAAGAGCATTGATAACATTCCAAAAATACAAAGGAATAACTAATCAATCAAGGTTATTCATTAAGGAATTAATTAGTTTTTAGAGCAACGTATGTGATGCCATGAGGTCATTTCAAAGTTAATGTGGTCTAAATCAATTAAGGATGATACTTTTTAAATATTTTGTGCACCATAAAAGGAATTTAAATGAGATATTAAAAAAATGGAAAATAAAATGGAATTCCAGATTTTAGTAGAATATTTTATGAAACAAAAAAGGTAGTAAGCAAAAAGATGATGTTTTGGAAGTGCGTGTTTAGTTTAAGAATTACAACTAGAATGGTGAAATCGGGCATGAATAAGACCATTCGATGTCAGAAAATACACTCTATGACCCTACGCCTAGATAAGAACTGTGATGCATCAACCGTAAATCAGCGTAACTATACCTGTGGGGCAGGCAAAATACAGATAAATAATGAAAGGAAGAAACATAACCAGAAAAGGTTATTCATAGGAAAAAGTGCTATTAAATACTACATACTAAGGTTAGCATACATAAGAGCCCGAATAATAATTTAAAAATCACCGTAGGATTTTCTAAATTCGATAACCTGTGGCGGGGAGATAAATATGCTCGGGCCTCGCCTCAAAGTGGACTCCTGGAGCGAAGTGAAAGTTTCAGTTACAGAGCAACGTAATGAAACTTGACCTATCCTTAATCCCAATTGAAACCATTTGTATTGGATGTAATATATATATATATNTATATATATATATATATATATATATTTATATTAATATTTATATTAATATTTATATTAATATTTTCAATTTTTTCTACAAAACATCCACACGAAATCGGTGAGCGCGATAATCATGCGATACAACTGCCCTCAAGGAGAACTGTTCGCTAAAGCAATTGTCACGCTCAAGCAGACCAGGAAAATACAAAAATAAGCGCCACTTACGCCGGGCCCCGAAAGCTAAGCTCGTGGAGCCATAATGCCCATCGGCTGAAATCCGGAATTCCGGTCGTTAATCACGGGGGACGACGGCAATTATGCTGGCGGAAACGCTTCGTCTCCGCGATCCGCTGTCGCGACTGTCGAGATGGTTTTTCATCTCTTTTCCCCCGGGGCCGTCGACGGCGCCCCTTCATCCTCGAGGGGTGGGCTTGCCCCCCGCCCCCCAACCCCGTCACCCTTCTCGGACCTTTTATTATTTTTTTTCCCCGCTCCGGTTTTTGGGAATAAAGAGTGACATGCAAGCTGAGGCGCCCGGAGTACTTTGTCGTGCGTCAAATTAAACGACCGCGATAACTTAATTACTGTTGCCTTTTGAAGGCTGTGAGGGGCGGACAAAAGGTCAGAGAGGGAAGACGTGGAGCGGAAGATGGGTAAGCGGGGAGGGGTGGAAGCGGAGG
>LYUA01002599.1:46294-58953 GCA_002093875.1 Calopteryx splendens
CCCCTCGACCCATCCTCCGGCCGACAACCCTGCAATTATCCCGGCAATACCGCCCCGGCCCCTCCGAGGGGAAAAAATAAAAGCGTCTCCGGACCGAATTCGAGAGAGAAAAAGGAAATAAAAATAAATGGCGCAACAACACATTGAACGCTCTTATCGCGCGTGATCTAGTTGCTCGCCCTCGCTCGCTCGCTCGGTTCGACGAGAGAGGCAATCAAAGTAATACAATTGGGAATACATATTTAATCAGCGCAAGGCATCTGCCGAGCGGTGATTAAACGACCTCTTCCTTGTCTCCGTACGGGGGAAACGGCTTTTTAAATTTTCTCGCCGGGAATGCTGGGGCTTGCGGAAGGTCAATTAACACGTTGCCTTTGATTGGTTTCAACTCGCCTCCTCCAAAGCGCTATTTCAACAGCGCATGTAGTTTCTGATTAATTTTTCCACTTTCCCCAGAAAAGGCTCTCCAGATATTTTCCTTGAATTTTAAATCAATCAAGACTTGAGGATTTGCGAGGGTTTCATGCGACGACGGGGCTCTTGTAGGCATAGTAAGCATAGCATGCGACCGAAACGCAAATCGTTTCATTTACGCCTTTAACGACTCCTTCCATCTACCCGCGCAAAAATAAGAGAGGGATCGAGAATAAGTGGGAATCAAGTCGAAAACTGAACCTTTACGGCCCGTTATTAAAGAAAACATTCCGGATAAATGCGCAGATTAAAAATTCACTCATAATTTCTCTCAAAGACTTGTGATCATTGAGATTGACTGAATAACCAAACGGGATAAGTTAGCAGGATAGAATAATGATAGGTTAAGATAATACTGCAGACTTTATTATTGATATAATATAATTATGAAGCCGCAGTAAAAAAAATCAATATTTTTAAAATGGGATCCATGAACTGTCCTGGTGTCCGATGTAAACCAAAATGGATATTCCTGCACAGACTAACTTTTCGTGCTCGGAATATTAGTAAAATCGAATAGACATTTTTCGGTTTCATTTCACGGCAGTAGGTAATCCTTCTCGATGTCCGAAGCATTAGTTCCCATTACAATAATGCAAGAGAAATCACACTATTATAGAGCTGGTGAATCACTACATCCCGTCTCAGGCGTCTCGGCGTGGGATGGCTGCGAGATAGTCCCGTCAACACCCACCGGCAGTCATTAATGCCAAGGAATTGGGATTCCTGCGAGGCTCCCGGGGTAATGGAAACAGGCATCGGCATGGAGTTTCACCACCTGCATAATTTATCCATCACATTCCCATTTCCCCACACCACTGAAGCTATTATTTTTAATCACTCGCCCTCACCTAATGATATCTACTTGTGCCTGAAGTGAAACATTGATACTCATCTCACTGAGGGAGGGCAACGGTGTATCCACCAATATACACATTTTTTAAAACAAAGAACCATAACGACGCAATAAAGGAGCTCGAGCTTTAAGGGTCGCGACCATGAGATAAGGTATATTTAGTACGTGGTAGAGTCATTCTTGGTTCAAAAACTTGGCGCAAGAACATGTATCCTCAAACAGACGACAAGATCATACATCTCGTCCCACGGGCTAGAGTTTCCGAAAAATTAAAGGTGTTAATAAAACAAATACACATCTACTTCAAACGTGAATAGGAAATCAATTGACAGGTACGGAAAGGGAGTATCCACAAAGCGTAGCAAAGGAAGTAATTCTCTTCCCATTGCAGTTTGATCGGTTGAACCTCTTTAGGTGTGAAATTCCCGCGCATAATTAAGATTATACCTGCCAAGATTTTTGACCTCGACCATGTAAATATTCATGAGGATAACTAATTCTTTCCACAAAATCATATAACTCTTCGGTGGCGCTTCCGCTCTGCTCGAAACTCTCCGAAATGAAACAGAAATATTCATTCATGGGATTAATTCCATTTGGAAATCATTCCGGGTTCATTTTCCAATCCAATTAGATTGGAAATTTCACGCAAAACTACACTTGTTCAAAGGCTTAAGGGCATGAAAAGAAAGAAAATGGATAGGGCGGACCAATTTCATGATGGGCAGTGGGAGATATGTTCGTCGAAACAAACTTTACAATTAAAATGTAAAAAATACACTTTCACATTCATTTACAGTATGAAGCAATGCTTTTTGGAACTAAAAACATATGCTGAATTTTTGTCCATTGGGGATGAATGTAGTAAGTAGCCTGATTACAAAATCAATTCTCAAGCCCCTTTGAATTAGTCTGTGATTCTAAGAATATAAAATTGACTCGGAATGATATTCATCCCCTTGACATTAAGTGTGCCACATGTGTATACACTTAATTCAAAGAGAGGTAGAATTTTAGGTGATTACGGAAGCATATTAGAGCAGGAATGCCCAACAACAGTATCATCAATGCTCTACTACACTGCTTGATGCTGACTATTGACATAATCATCGCAGGAGTAGCCTTAATGGAATATTTAATCAGAGTCAAACCGCGTAAAATTAGCCCTTCACACTCATTCGTATAAATTACATTTGTTAGTTTATATTTTTTCAAAGAAAGCGAATCGCATTCGCGCATACTGACTGTAGGAAATTATTATTTTACGTGCTTTACTGACATATACTTCATTCATATCCTAATTTGCTCCCCAAGAGTTTGACGAGCCCAAATAATACGCACACTAATAAACAATTTTGTGATAAACGTGATTTAGTTAATAGGTCTCTCCATTAGCTTTATTAAAAAAAACTAGAATACAAATCCAAAACAGCACCTTATCAAGAGTCTTCTGCGCTACAGCATTCTACCACACCATTTGGAAATCCTGGGCTAATTGTGATATGCTCTCAGGAGAGATCATTTCAATCATAAAATCACTTAAACGTTAGGGGATGAAAAAGAATGATCTTTAGGTCCGCATAGGATAACGATCAAGAAACTTTCCCATTGAATTTTACGATGAATGCGCTCAATTTATTGACGAATATGAGGAAGTTGCGCGAAAAATGCTGAAGTTCATTCACGAATAAACTTTTGATTCACGAACGAACGCTCTTCATTATCTACACGCTGATAATGAAGACGCCTCATAATTTTCTCACCAAGAGCCAATAATGATACAACATGCACTTTTGATCAATCAAATTCTCATTTCGGAAAACCAGCAAATGAATATGCGATTTGGTTTAATAAAAGACTTATTTCTATTACAAAAATGTTTTTAAGTTTTTATCATATCGATAAAATCGACTTTAAATTAATGTACTCAGCGGGTGCCACCATTATGTGCGACATCTGCAAGCGTTTTTACTTCTAGCGAAGTGAATGAACTTTATTACACTCCTTCACAGTCTGAAAACATGGAAATGAAATATGGTTTCCTTTTGTCTCACATACTTAGAAAATGAAAAATGTTACAGGTATTCCCCATTAATATAATTAAATATTAATTTTTTCTTCTAGCCAGTCGGGCACCACTGGCGACGCATGTTCCCACTGGTATTCCAATTAGATTTCTCTTATTAATGGGTTTAACTAAGAACAGACCACCATATTTTACAATCCGACTTGACCCAACGGCCTTTAAACCCATGATCTTTGGACAATAGGGCATCCTACTGCTTCTAACCAGCCCCGTCGGCTGCCCTTCCAAATCAAAGGGAACCGGATATCTTTTACCTCCACACAGAAGGGATTCATTGGATCCCGTGGCCGCAAACATTCACCAAAGAGCCAGAGACTCACGGTCTGGAGGTTCCCCAGCGAGCTTGAAAGACTAAGTGGAGAACTCACCGGCATCCATGACGGCTCCCTCTCCAAACCTCTTGACCACCTCCAAGTACAAGACGCCGTAAGAGAACTGCAGGCCGGTGGTGAGCAGGTGCACGAGGAAGCCGCAGCCGCACACTATCCATCCCCACCCTCCCTCGGGGTAGTAGTGCTGGCGGATGGTCGACGTCTTCACGTCGTGGCGCCGCAACGCCGGCACCGTCTTGTGTAAGCTGTTCATCTCTCGCTCGTTCAGTATGGACTCCACCTCGCCCACTCCGCCCCCGACCACGTCACCGGCTGCGGGGTCGTAATGCCGACCGGCCTCCTCCTCGCCCTCCTCCTCGACCTCCTCTTCCTCGCCCTCCTCGCCCTCGTCGTGGCCTCCGTAGGGGTAACACTGGTCTCGGCCGTTGCGAGCCAGCCGGGAGTCGATGCGGAGAATCCGTGGCTCTGAGGGAGAGAATAAAATAGGGCAATCATCATTCAGTAGGGCACACGTGGCACAGAGTTAAAGTCACACATCAGGGTAGAGGGGGCCAGTTACAGAAGTCGGAGTATAAGTCGGAGTAACCCTGGACGATCTGGAAACGGTACAATGGCACATATTGGGTTAAGTTGGGGACATCACTTAGATTTGAACACGGGATCCTTTATTCATTATCGACTTCACTGTAACCCAAAATGTTTCATTTTCAGTGTCTGTGGTTCGAAATAATCCTATACAGTATACAGTAAACTACCCAAAAGTTGGTCTCACGTCGTGCTTCACCCTACAGTGTATATAATCCACAAATTCAGGGTAGGGCGCGTAATTTCATTCTCTGTGTCATCTTCGGTACCTCAGGAAACTCTGGTCTCCGAAAATACGTGGTCTTAATTAGGTGGGTTTTTGGCGAGGCGCCAGCCGCATTAGAACCGGGCCCCTCGTGTCAATAGACGAACGTTGAATGAATGTTCGAAATTATTGAATATTTTGTCAATTCAGCCTCGAGCCTCGATTTTTCTGACCTCTTCTGAGGATCTCCGAACGAATGAGCGCTCCAAATTTTTGGCAACCAAGAAAGGGACTCAATTTAATGGGGGAAACGGCGATATATATAAGACTTTTCGAAGCGTCCTTGGCATCAGATCATTTAGGAGGTACATATATTTGAGCTTTTGAGATGGTTCGACGGATGAGGACGTATCACATCGTAAGCTTAAACCTGTAAGATTCCATTTTATTACACCTCAGCGTTCATGCCTCGCGCAGGATTCAAACCCACAACTTGAGATTACTCCACGTAAGTATTGTTCACCGGATAATCAGGACCCACCCTTAAGGGTTTTAGCGGCGTCACCGCATTACAACAGGCCCCTCGTGCCAATAGACGAACGTTGAATGAAATTATTGAATATTTTGTCAATGACTTAGGGACTAATTAAACAATTTCTAGTGAAATGAAGATATACACTTCAGTGCACTGTAGAGCTGGAAGGGTAATCATTACAGAGAGGTTGATTTAACATTATGTTGAAATTATAGCAAATATTTTAAACAGGTGAGTTAACATTTGCTTAGGCAACCATTTGATCTCCCACATGTAAGTTGCCATTCAGATCACGAATGTAATGAAATAAACACAAAATGTTTATTATTTTACGCTGGAGGTCAATCAAATGCCATTTCAACGTCTACGAGTCATTTTCAAGGGTAAAACACACCCAGACAACAAAAACAAGATTTATAGTGTGCCCCAGAAGTGTAAGAGTGAGAATAGGCAAAGGGTAGGTATGGTGAAAGGAAGAGAGAAGCTGGGAAGGGTGGTGGCAAAAAGATGGTGACGACAGGAACCAAAAGCCAGGTTTAGGTAGGCACGAGACATATGGGATGTACTGTGCAACGAGGCAATGGGAGTGTAGCGGTAAACATTGAAAACTGTCAAGCCATATAAAGGCAATACTATAACTTTTGATTGAATATAGTTTTTATTCAAATTATTATGAAAGCATTCCACCAAATGATATATGAGAAGTATAAATAATAATGAATACTTAATTAGTGAAATAAATCCAAAAGGCCACGAATTATAGGAGTTATTTTTACCTTGAATCAATTATAACATTTATATTAACAAAGTTTCAAAGGATTTAAAAAATTGAAGTCAACAAAAAACCTAATAATTGGTTATAAATATATTAAAACATTTCATTATTCACTAAAAAGCCGATATATGGCAAAGTATCAAAGGATTTAATAAATGAAGCCAACATGAACACCTAATAACTGTTCAAAAATATAGTAAAAGATTTCATTAGTCACTAGAAATCCTGAATTCCTTTGTTCCTATCCAATTCCTCCAACCCCTTCTTTCCTCAATATTCATTTCATACAGCGCCTATCATGCATAACACTTTACATCATGCAACATCATGTGAAATATATAGCATTTTATAGAACGGAAATAATGGATGGGATAAATGCATCATGAATAAATCGTCGTCCATTCGTTTGGCACCCAACTCTCTAAAAACAATCATTATATGGGTCTTGTCCCAATGGGCGAGGTTAAAAACTAAAGAAAGAAAATAATAATTATAGACTTCTGGATTTCCCAGTCCAGACAATTGACTCAGGTTTTGTGCCGCAGTTAAATTATTATTATGCTAGGATTTCTTTATATACCTCTGATACGAATACGATTGGGGTGAGATTTAAGTTGAAAAAGTTTATTCGTTTTTATAGTTTCTATGTATTTGTCTTAGGGATTGCACCCACTTCAGACCAAAAAGGTGGTAATGATTTTATAAGAGAAAAACCTAGGTAGAGAAGTAATTCAAAATATTTCTCTTCACACAGGAAGGAATAAAATAAAAGTTTTATCAGCAATGCCATTTTACTCGGAAATTGAATATTACAATCCCACAGATAGCTGCATTTAAAGGAAAATTTAAAGTCTCCAAAAGTCAGTGAAATACTACTACGAAAAATAAAACTGCCGATAAAGTTTCAGATATCCCTAAGACACTTTAAAGGAGAGCTGCCTGACCTCAAAACGATCACATTTTATATATTATATAATATTATATAATATTATATATATTTATATAATATTTTTTTTCCGTGAAAAATGAGAACACTCTTTAGTTCACTCCAATTTCATTTCGTGAGATAAAAATCATCTTAAAGCTTTAAAAAAATTCACACATTCGGTCCTCCCTCGTATTGGCTCCTCCAGAACTCGAAATACGTACGAATACTAACGTTACCTCCTCCACAAGGACACACTCATAGCTATTGCAGAATCATTTTCATTTTTACAATAATACGTATTCGCTCACGTTCGTGGAGGGTTCAGGGGGAGCAAGTAGGCGTGGGGGGCACGGATAGGGAGCACACAATTACCGTCTTCCACCAGGGGATCTCCCTCGCACCGCCGATTTCCGATCCCATCGCAACCAAAATTGCGTTCGCACGTCCTTGGAGCGAGAAACACAACCAACATCTATAGCGCAATCATTTCGCTAGGGGGTGGGGCGATCGGCTCACGAGTCGCGCGTGCTCCACCCAGTGGGACGGGGCATTTGAATCCCATTGTTCCGAGTACGGAGCTCGAGATTCCCGAGCGAGGGCAGAGAATATCGGGAAGTAATTGTATTCATTCACACGGCACTCATCAAAATAATCCACTTGCACAGTGAGAGAGATGGAGAGGGAAACGTGGAGCGTCAAGGAGACAGGAGACGACCGAAAACAAATAAATGCGTGCTCTTTGCAAGACCCTGGTGGATTCAAGTCCATACCTCTTCCAGAATCTTTAATTTGCTCTCCTCACTAATATTAAATTTTAATTCATCAATCGAAACTAATATAATTTATTTTTCCCGGCTCAGGGAGGAATATAACTAAAATCACAGAACAAAATGGTAATTAACTAAATACTACCGGCTGCGCACTCAGTTTAATTGATCGTTAGCATTGCGTTCTGGGACAGGCGTCCTAGCTCCTCAGAGCAAGCCAATAGTGAGATCCGACCTCTGAGGCTATCCACATTAGCTGACGTTAATAAGATTTCTCCTTTCAGTCCCTGAAGGATGGAGTGATAGGACGGATCCCACATTTGACTTTAGTGGGGCCGGATAATTGTCTTACAAGGCTCTAAATTCGTTTGTAATAGTATCTTAATGAATCGATTCCACACCAGATTCCATTAAAACAATGAACATTCTAGTTGAAGCTGGCAAATAATTAACGCGACGGAGATGGCTTCAACTCAAGCCCTATCACAGGGTCCAATACTGAATGAAAAACGACTTAAGATCATTAGGTAGGTTGAATCTTGGCTTTGTGCAGATATATTATAAAGGAAGAAGAAAGTTTGTATGCATACATGCATGTACGCTCCCATAAAACTTGAGAACGAAAAGTGGCGCAACACAAAGATCATTTAACGTCTTCTCTAAACAGATAATAGGCTACATTTTATACTCTTAATTGTCTCCAGCTCGACTCCAGACGAGTCATAGCGTTCCCGTGAGATATACGAGTACATGTAAAGTTCATTTCATCGCTTGCAGACTTCATTTCTTTGGCAAATTTTAATTAGAAAAATCATTTTATGGACTCGAAAAAAGTATCATAAGAAATGAAATCTAAAAGCCATTCTAATTCATATCGTTTCTTATGGATTTCGGTTCGAAATTTGATAAAATATTAAGGATTTCTGTGAAATTCCATTTTTATATAATCGGTCATCCTAACGAAAATTGAAATTGCTGAGCTCGCATTTCATAAAAATATATGTGGCGTTTAGGCCCATAAGAAATTAGTGTGGAAGTGTGTCACCTTAAGAATGAACTTCGGTACTGTCAACATTGGTGAAATGATATGACCCGGAGGAGACTTCTGGAGTGGTAAATTCTGGACCATTCACGGGGATGCATTTTGTCGAGGAACTAACATCAATTGATTAAGGGTGGTTACTAAAATTCATAAAAATATTCAGCTGACAATGTTGAAAAATACAGGACCAAAAAGTGAGTTATTTATCCTTTTCAATTTATTTACGATTCCGATTTATTTACTGCCAATATTAGTGAAATGATATGACCCGGATGAGACTTCTGGATTGGCAGATTCTGGACCATTCAGCGAGAAAGAAAATGCAGGAGTGGAGATCATACTTCGTAAGAGTGCAGGAATGAGAGGAAAGTGCATTCTGCAGTGCACCGAGCCATGGTCAGCACAGTGGCGAATCCCACAGCCGCCAAAATGGTGAGAAATATGAGGAGAGTTCTACCCGATGCCAAAAAGTAAGCTGCAGATAGAAGAACAGCCGCGAGTAGACCATTGGATCACATAAGATAAAGCACTTAGAACAAGTTAAGAATTGTAATGGAGTGCAAGAAGGAAAGAAAATTCCAAAGGGTGTGGATGAACAATATTGGTACTATGTGGAGAAGTGCAAAGAAAGGTTTGAAGCTGCCTGTACGTTTATGAGTGTCAAGTCCAAAGGAAACAACGTATAATGAATTGTGATTCGTGTTGAGGACGGTGACATTCTCATCAAGGATGAAGTGAAAGTGAAGAAGTGGAAAGATTGTTTGAAACTATTCGCACGTTCCTGGAGAGGACTTCAGAACCATAATTTGCACTTGTAATGGTTTAAAGAAATTCTATTTTCCTGGGAAAGAGGAATTTGTGAATACCTATCGTGGAGAATCTATATTTGAAATATATTTTATCATTTCCACGACAAACCACCAGTTATTACTTATGCCAATATCACGCTTCAGTTAAAGCTTTAGACTAAGCCCATCCTTACTCCATCTATCTATCATTCATGAACAAAATTTTGTTTCATCAACTGCAGATATGGAAGGAGAGGAGTGTTGAGGCTGCCGTATTAGCCTAAGGGCAAGGGACTCAACATCTTGAGGTTTCGCCCGGTGCATGAATCCCGTGCTGTAATATTATTGTTTACGTAAACTACAATAGCCTCCGCCCTGAGGGAATGCAATTAATACAGAACAGTAATTCAGAGAGTAATGCCAATTAAAAGGTATAAAACATTTTACAGAAATGTTGCATATAAAGCAAATCAGTTTTTGAGGATGATAATATTTTCATCTTGTAAAATTTCTTTGACACTTCTGATAAGCGTACGACCAGAGGAGATGGCCATGCTTGTTTTTCTTCCCCAAAAAAAACATTTTGGGATCCTTTGCACCCCTTCGCTCAAATCTATTTTAAGCTATTGATTGCATCCACAAGGATGATGTTCCTAAATGAGTGAAATCCAATACATCCATAGTGGTAAACCCTTAATCCATGGTGGTCAGTTAGGGACTAAGTAAGTGCACCTGATAAGTATTCAATCGTGGACCAGAAGTGAAAACAGTTTCAGGTTGACGAGAGTTTATCTTAAGGTAGGATATACCTGCCAAACGATACAAAATACTTCGAAATTGCTGTGGCTTAGGGGTTGAAACTCACATGCGAATAAAGATAGCTCTTCTCGATCGCTTGATGAAACTTTTAAGCAATTTTACTCGCTCTTTCCTCATTTTTCATCTTTTGTAACTTGAGCGAAAAACAAATTACGTAACCTTATGCCCACAGAGTGTAACACTGGTTTCTTTTAAGTCTTGTTTGCAGAAAGATATCGTTTAATGATTAACCATCAGGCTATATACCTTGCGGGATCATGGCAAATCAGATCAAGGTTTTCAGTACATATAAAAAAATAAGTTTCTAAATTCAGTCCTATATGAGGATGAAGTAATTTATTGCCTTTATGATGCCATTTTGAGGAGAGATTTTGGTTTAGCGGTCTTTAAGCTTTTACCAAGTTAAAATATCAGCGCAGTGGAAAGGGTTCACTGTGAAAGTTATGCTGATACCCGGCGTATTTCCCAAAGCAGTAGGATAGGCACTCGATTGCGTAAAAATTTTTATTGTATTAAAAAGTAGCTAAAGTGAGAACGGAAACAATGCACAAAAAATACGTCTCGCAAAACAAGTGGCCTCTTTAGCCTAGTTTGACCAAATAGAAGAGGAATATCCTAGATTGAGGTAAGAACAATCAATTTAGCTCAAATAAAGACTCATCTATTCATCCATGCAGTGGATTTGACTGTCTGTCAACTAGTCGGACTAAAGATTGCCACATTCGGGCATCCCGAATTTTATAGTCTCAATAATTCACAGAAATAAGCCAAAGTTATTACATGCTGAATATAATAAATATAGGGTGCATATTCGACAGAGAAGTCACAAATTTGAATTTCGGCATCAATAAAAATTGCTGAAACATCCTAAATAGAACCTGACTTAAAAATAGGCGGCGACTTTGATCCAGGATAAAAGAGATAATGAAATGGATTTTTAATGCGAATCAAGGACCAAAAATCAAAAAAGAATAAATGAAGAAGAACAAGATATTCGATACTTTTTCTGAATTTTTCTCCAGCCATAGAGGAGTACAAGTCTTTGAATGTCCAATTCTTTGAATCAAAAACTATTCCAATCTTATTGACTCCATTAAGATTTTATGGCAGCCATGGCTCCTTTAAAAGAAAGTACACCGAATTCCAAACACGTACATATTCCTCCTTTTATTCTGTAAATTAGTCGTAGGCATTAAAGGAATTTGTGCATGACCGCTTTTTGACCAGGTTCCACAAAAAAAGGATAAACGGTGTCAAAACACATGTTTAGATGGGTATCGACTGGTTTAAACGGATCGCGTAGCGTACTCGGCCAAATTTCCATTAATTTGAATCAAATTTGATACCCGACGCAGGTCACTACGCAGAAAGAGGGCTGAAAACGGGCCGGGGGCCGGGCTCGCGTGCAATGTTCTCTAATGCACTGAACCACCGACTCTGCCCGCTATGCAATTTCCCGCCAGAAAACCCCCACGTGGCCTAGTTATGGGCAGGCAAGTAGAGTTTCGTTTTTTTCCCTCTGCTACTAATTTCAACGGATGAGTGCCCCCGGAGCGCAATGAACGTGCGATCTCATTACATGTCTGTTCGTAGGTCTCCTACGTGATCGGACAAAAATTATGACGTATTCCGTGGGCGATGTGGGAAATAATTGCTTTTATTATTATAGCAGATTGCACTGCCAAGCCCCTTATTGACGGCGGGGATAGTTAAGACGTTTGATCAAAACCGTAAAGAAGTCGCAGCTGCCATGCATATCGGCTCGTTTCGCGAGGTTTCAAATAACGGTTCACTGCGCATGAGGGGGCACGAGAGACGGAATTGTTTCCACACCTGGTAATGACATTATAATGAGGATACTTAAGCGTGAACGAGTTAAAAATGAGAATGGCTCCTCTTTGACTTAATTAATCACGTAGCGGAAATCTTCGCTTGGAGACCGATCAAGTGTCACCACGAAGGACACCTTTCAGGCCTATTTGTCATAAAACTGTTCAGGTGTAAGTTTAGTACTCGCTTTTAAAACCCATTTTTATGACCGCCGATGACTTTTCACAGTTTTTTTTTCTGCCAGGGTTAAAGGTCTCCGAGCACGCTCACGTATAATGCTTCCCATCCGAGACCTTATGGATGCCATAATACTCTCATTAAACCGTCATTAGAGCCTTCCAAATGGACCTGGGGAGAGCTCGAGGTCGGCTCCCAACCTGTCCGAGACACCAAAATAGAAACTCAACCCAGGACGCTATTAAAATAACGACTTAACCATGGGGACATCAGCGAAGAAAGTAGTGCGAATAACATTTTGCATGGCCGTATACCCAGCCGGTTTGCAAATATCCGAGTGACACTTGACTAATAGCCACGCACGAGTTCGTGAGAAACAATGCTCGATGAGTAGGGCCATAACAAGGGCTCGTTGAAAAATTAATTCATATATTTTAGAGTAGGGAAAATACAATATATA
>LYUA01002599.1:60451-72501 GCA_002093875.1 Calopteryx splendens
TATATATATATATATATATATATATACATATACATAATTAAGTATTATAAGTTCCAGTTTTTAGCAGTGGCGATGAAGCAATCCGTCCGTGCCTAGAGCCATCGAAATTTCGAAAGTGATATTACGGCTACGGCAGATGACTCCAGAATAAGAAATTCCGGTTTTTGCGACGAATCTTTCTTCATTTCCTGCAGGGGTTATTACAATGCATTTACTGTGAGCTGAAAGTGGAGAGGAAAAATGACAACGAGAACTGCGCAGAAATTCAATTTCAAAGCTGCGAATTTTCACGGAAGTTTTACTTATCAGCGAGTCTTTTAATTTCCTAATGCTATATGAAAAAAAATTTCCGCCATGAGGTAAATGATTTTTGGGTCGAAACTTTCCCAGGAGACTAACTCAAAAGGGTCTGGCAAACGATGAATTATGTGCGCGTTTATAAGTTTTTCGCGAGAGTTGCGATATTAATATCGTTTTTTTCGGGGAAGCACCCAACTCAGGAGGCCAATTACGCGCTTATGAATAGTTGGATAAAAGGTAAGCCAGGGGAATCCTAGAACAGGTGGAGCGGATGAAGGATTAAGGGTCCCATGGACCTACTGCCAACGCGAGGTTTACACTATTACGTTCCATATCAAGGACGGTGTTTTCTTAAAAATGAAGGTTAGCAGAGATTTCGCTATCGAATTTTACTTTTTATATACAAGTTTTGAACTTATACGCCACTAGGTCTTATTTAAATAATTCAACAGTAGGTTGATCTATTTAACGATTTCTTGAAGCATGAAAAAATCTATTAGGGAATAATCGTCACTTGGATCCAGGATTTATTTATTTATATCATGATTACCTATTATACGTGAAGAAAGCGTGGGATATTACAGTCATACATGATATTCCATGACGCTTTAATGGAGGAAATGCCGCTTTCCCGTTCAAACATTTAAATTTTAACAATTTTAAATTTAAACAAATAAAATGAATTCCTACCATATAGATACTATGAACAAAATCCACCTTTGAAGTCACACATTTTAACTCCCCATCTGGCCGGTGGGATGATGTAGTTCCCACGGAGTTTTATAGTGGACGACACAGCAGTGAAAAACATTGACTCACGGTAGTGCACTAGTAGTTCGTAGTCCGAAGCAGCATTATCGGTGTTTCAGAGAGAATTAGACAAGCCACTGCGCTGATAACTAATAAAATACCACCAGCGTAGGGGTTTTTTATTGCTCTCGAATGTGATTCCATACCCTACGGCACCAATCAGGAAGCTATGTGCTAATAATGTCTCGTGCTTTAAATCGTAAAAAGGGAATAAATTAAGGCTTAGTACTAATCGCATTACCAAAATAATGCTCAGGCAAGATACTAAAATGAGCGTCCTGATAACATCTCAAAATGTTTTACTAAGGAATTAATCCTTTGGTGTAAAAGTCACGAAAAAATTAGGAAATTCATGGTACCTCTAAAGACTACCAAATTCTTTTTTTCGTCGAAAATATCAGTAGTGACGTGATCTCTCCACCCGAAATATACAATCTTAAACATTAGGCAACTGATATTCCGTTGCACACATTTTAAGTAAGAATTTATGGAGCATCTACATTAACATCTTTCATGATTAAGGAGGACATTTCAATTCAATATTAAAAATCCGCCACGGTATCAATTCCAAAATATTTAGTTATCATTCTCAATCCAATATCTATCAAGTTTCAAAGTGATTTGTTTCACAGACGCCCATGATGGGGCATCGTGTCATTTAGTGGGATAAGCGTTCAATTCCCCAATGACGGAGCGGTATTTATTATTGGCTTGGGAGTCTCGCTGGGGGACGGGACTACCCCGGTCCTTTCATGGCCCAGGTCCAATGGCGGAGGAAAACTCGTTGACCCAGGTCCATCGGCATGCAGATGTTTAAGAAGCGAGTATGCAAAGCACTCCGCTGCTTTTGATGGCAAATATCGAAGACACCCCAAAATAGCTTCACGGCTTATCGCTCGCTCCAGGGTAATTGTGATGCGAACACGCCGTCAGCTTTAACCTCTCCGCGCCAAATGAAGCTCTATAGTAATATAAGTACAGCCAGATGCTGAAGCCCAAAAAGAAAATAATATATTTCTCGAAGGAAATGTATGAATCAATGGGTACGGTACCCAAACATGTAAAAAAATTAAAAAATTCGTTTTGTTCACTCATCACGGGGATTGAAAAATTCATTAATTGCACAAACAATTAAAATTAATTTCTCCTTACGCTAATACCCAGGGATTATTGCTGTACATGCTGTTCAAACTAAAGCCTATACCATTTTAATTTCCATTAAAACATATTTTACGCTAAAAACTTTCGCATCCGTATCGTTTGATCCATTGTAAATTAATTCAGTTCTGCAGTAGGTACCTTAAAAGCTAAGCTGCCATGACGGACAATTATACCTTACTGGAATTTCAACACAATTCAATAATGGCAGCCATATTTAACGATCAGAATGGCTGAAATGCAATAGAGAGCACGGTGAGCTAAAAAAAGGCGAAAACACATTGGTTGACAATTTTGTAGATCTGGGTATAGCTAATTAAATTTAGACTAATTGCAAGTGGACTGGCTCACAGAAATAAAACGGGTATTTTCAGATGTGAAGGAAAGCTGAAATTTGGCACGAAGGAGGGTCAGATGCCACAACTGACGATAAAAATCCAAAAATCCCTAAATGCGGCCCGGGTTCTAGCCCAGAAATATTTTTTTCCCCTTTCGATGGAGAGTAATAGAAAAATATAGGAATTTCCGTGCTAACCACTTCTCTTTCATCCGTTAAAATACGAAATAATTGAAATACAAGCTTGGGAAGTAAACGAAAAAACGAATAAACTATTGAAATTTCCAATTCCGTTCGTGGTTTTCTGTAAATAGCTCGAAAATTCGAAAAACAATTTCAAACGCGAATTTTCGACGATTTTTTTAGTACAGTTGCTAATGAGCCTGCATTTATGCTCTTGGCAAATTCAAATTGCTTTTAGCAGTTCATTTATTATTCATGGGTACTGCTGTTTATTGATATTAAGTGGATTATTCATTCTATGATTGATATCGTGGCGGTTGGTTTTGATTGATTATACGTGGAAGTAAAGAAGAAAAAGAGGGGTCTTGATTTTTAATAAATGCATCGCTCGATAGTCGACCTCCTGTTTTGTTAACATATGGAAGCCATTTTGAACTATAGGTAGAGTGAAGAAAGTTTATGTACTAATGTAGACAGTTAAAAACTATCTTGGTTGGTGTGGTTGGTATGATTTTTCAAATGTGAACCCTTGTTACTACCATTGCTTCGTTCATTTTTTACATCGGATAGGAGTGTTTGCTGTTTTAAATTACACGTTCACGAATAGGTACGCGTTATTTTATTTTAAAGTTCAGAGTAATTTAGAGAATTGAAGTTAGCAGTTCACTTGGCAAACAACATATTAAAAGCTACCATAGCTGGTTGGTCAAAGGATTGAACGAAATCATTCCTATTTTATAGATGAATTTGTGGTATATGTATATTAACAAAATGAAAATGTTTATTGATTGATTTTATAACAATTGACTCTTTGAAGTTCTGCTACGATAGTATTTTTAGAATGCTTTAATGCAAAACAAGTGCGACGTATTCTCCAGGAAACTCTTGGGTAAATATGTGCTCCCATAACATCCCCCTGACTGAGGTACTGATGTCGCTCATAACTGCCCCGTTTCCAAAGTATTAAAGATGATGTTAAGCTTAGTAAATGTCGATTTCATCATTTTGTTCGTGGTAATCAATAACTCAAAGAGAGAACCTTCAATATTCATTTAATTTATTTTAAAGTCAATCGAAAATATTATAATATTTTATAGCAATATTCATTAGCAATGAAATGTGATAATAGGGAGAATAATTATATAGCTCCTCATGACCATACGTGTAAGTAATATGCTATTGCTCCTATAGACCAAATTAAACCAGTAAACTATACCATATGACTGCAAGTGAAACACGACAAGAGATCTTGAACTAAGTACACTATATTTTCAGGCCACAGAGTTAAACAAAGAGACCTTTTCTGTAATGTGTTTGTTGGTAATGTTACGGAATTAACTAATAAAGTCGGCTGATCCATTCTATTTTAAAACTGGAGTAGGTTTTATGAATAAAATTCATAAGTGGGGGGTAAATGAGTCAGCCACCATTATGGGAAAACGAATAAATGAATACAGCAAGTTGATACGGATTTAAAAGATAACGTATAAATCCCAAACCCTAGAGAGGTTACTGCTTATTTTACTTGCGTCAGATTGGAATGTTATGCGCAAATTTCTACGTTAGTTAAAGGACACTAAAATATAATTCTAAGTGGATAAAAACCTGCCTTTTTGTGAAAAAGCTTGTGATTTCATTTCTTGTTATTACAATACGTGCTTTGATCGCGAGTTAAATGCAATTATAATTTATTTTCTTCCCAATGATTTGTAAAAATTAAAATTAAATGCATGCGACAGTAAGTTTTCAAAATGAAAATAAATGAAATTTTGACCAAATGTACCTGAAAACCAATTGGAATTGACATTTTAAGGCCACCAAGCAGAAAGCTCTTACTCATGTACTGACATTACTTGTTCCTGGGGAATCATTTGGGGGACTACTTAGTCAATGGGCCTCCTGGTGGGCTCCCATCATTTTGGAGCAATTTTTTAATAAAGTTCTGTCGATCATCGGGCTTAAAATATTTATGGGGCACGGGACCGATCGATTTACAGTCTGAATCGGAGAATTTGACGCTCTGCTGGTGAATCACCACAAAAGCCTCGAATTTCGTGTGCCTAACCAATACCCTTTCTATTATTTCGTTACCCGACGCAACGTGTACGATCAATCATTGTGGGCTCTATACGCTCGTTTAATGTACCCAATAGCATCTCTCTTTTATCGTCACCATATTTCAAGAGGGAAAGCCAAGGGTAAAGCAGATATCTGCGCAGGTGAGTTGCGGAGATAGGAAAAAAATCACGCCTCGTGGCGCAGGATTTCGTTTTACGGTAATATCTACGACATTAAGGATAAAAAGATTATACCCGTGTGTATCGACATATTGTATTTGCATTTATAAAAGTAAACAGTGTCTCTTTGTAAATTTAATCATTAATGTGGCGCACGGAATATCACAATGTGATAAAGCCAAACATTATAATTAATTTGTTTGAAATCTGATGTTATAAACGCCTCATAAGATTGTATGACATTCATATCAGCACATTTTAATTGAATTTATAAAAGGAAACGACGTGCCTTGAATATATATTCTTATGAAATTGAAATAATTAATAATTGTATTTTTACCAAAATATTGAAACTAATCACACTTTTTCAATTAAATTTTAATTAGATTGCATTTATATAAAATATTTCCGTTAACTGCAACAAACGTAATTTTCTAATATCTCTCTTCTCATACCTTCAGCATGAAATGCGATGATGTTGATAGTCTTGTATTTTGCATAAAAATTCTCGGTGACGTTAAAAGTACATTATCACGGCACGCAGTCATAAATTTACGAACTACAAAGGCAGAAAAAAGTGCAATCCATAGGAAATGCCAAGACTCCCCAAACTAATTAAAAAATAATGTTTTATAATTAATCACGGTATGAATAATCGCGACTAAAACATCTGATATGCACCTAAGGTTTCTTGTCAATACTTCCCTTCCGTAGTCTCTCTTCTCGGAATAATGCAATAAAAGAATTACACCATGAAGTTTTCATCCCGCACCAATTACCTGATGGAAAATAATAAGTTTGCGGATTCCGTGGCTGAACTCTCTATACGAGGAACAATGACTAAAGAAAACACATAAAAATGTCTTCTTCTTACTCAAAAGGCAATACCTTGTCGCTGTCAATGCAGCCACTCGCAGTCCGTCGCTGACGCCGTTAATTTCTTCTCGTCACGGGAGTTTGGGTCTTCCTCTTGTTTTCTATCCTAGAAATTTTCCCTCCATTATGTTACTTAGGAATTCGCCATGTCGTAATTCAATCTCTAATTCCTCCAGAACGACTGTCATCATCAAACCAGATACTGTGTATTCGTCTTCCATTTATTTTAATGTTTGCTCTTGTTATTTCTTTCAACCCCCTCTTCTATAAAACAGATTGAATAAATACGGTAAAAGAGAACAGCCTCATATTATTTCCCTTTATATTTTTAATAATAGGTTCAATAGTTCCAGACTTCGAGTGGTTCGACATTATGTGGTAAAATGAATATATAGGTTTCAGCGAAGGGCTCAACATACTACTTTATTATACGGCCTGGATCCTCCCGAGAGTTTTTTCCTGAAATACTTTGGTATTGACTTTATTTTCTATTATGCTCCCTGGTTTGCTGAGCCAAAAAATTCAATACTTTTACCAAACCTATCAAACTATTTCGATTGATGTTTTTTCATTCGTCAGTGTGTGAAGCCAGTATGCGGCAGATGAAGGATATGGTGCTTTCCGGGTTGTATGATGCGTGTGATAAGCTTTCACGGGTGCACTTCTCAAGCCTGAGTAGCAGTAGTGCACCTTACCAGGGGGAATTCACGTGAAGAATACACACGACGCATAAAAATATGAATGGATACCATTCGTTGCTTCAAAGAACTAAAGATTCTGCGAATACCTTTATTTAATATTATGTCGTTTAGAAAAGCTAGGCCAATGTTGTAGACACTTAAATAATAATGTCGTAGATATAAAACTAGAAATTCTGAATTCATGGGCTGCATGATGCAATGTTGCAGAGTGAGGTGTGACTACTAGTACATAAGCTATAGGGACACTACGGCAAAACATACAAGGGAAGGTAAATTATCTGAAATATTTTCCTTTGATACTCCTTTCCACAGGTGAAGGTAAAAAGGGTTTAAAAATTTTCTTGGCAGAAGTTTTATTAGCAAATATTATTTCTCGGAAAAAATGGCCTCTTCCGGCAGAATGAAAGTACCCTCTCCATGAAAAAATCGATAAAATATATAATCGATAAATAATATAGATATGGCTCATAATTTCCTCCAGTATAACCACTTTTAAGTGAGAGAAATTTAGGATGACGGGTATATAAATATCAATACTGAAGAGGAGCAGGTGACGGACTGTTGATTGATAAAAGCAGGCCGTCGAGTGGCAGCTGAAAGAACTGGCATTTTTCAAAAGCATGTTTTAAAAATATTTTTTCCTTGGTAACTCCACACCTGTGAAAACATTTCACACCGGAAACGGAAATCTCTCGGGAAAATCAACCTCTAAGAGGAGTGTGAATCAACCTCTAAGAGGAGTGTGAGGGATTGAAAGTTTTTCACCCGTGGCAAAGTTTGAGAAGCAGTCAATACTTTAGGGATCAGATGATTTCACCCGTGCTGGTCTCACATAGATTCTAACCTTGTCGACTTGGTTACACCCAACCCCGTGAACTCCTGCCAACCCCACCTTGTTTACGGCCTGTCCCCCTTATTGCCTTCTCACGAAATTCGAGCCGCGTACTGGAAGCGGCAACACTCAACCACGGAAAGTATTGACGTTGTTGACGTTGGTCAATACTTTCCGTGGTTGAGCCCAATAGAAAATAAATAATGACATATGCATAAGTTTTATGAGCCACGTAGAGTGCTGCTATGCTTTCAGCGGATACAAGCAGAGCGTCAGAGAAATTAAAAACCCATGAATTTATTCTCTAACGTCGAGGGCATAATTGAAATCATACGCTAAACGGAAATGTTCACACTAGAATTAGCAATTTTCCATTGAATATGCCCATTCATTTTTAATGCCAACCTTAAATGGATAAATATGCACAGTGTATAATCAAACGCATACGAAAAGCTCACTTGTCCATATTTTATTACACATGAATCGCATTGTAGTTGGTAGACAATGTCTGCTTCGCACTAAGAATAACAGAATTATCGGGGTACCAGAAGTGAATATGTATTTATAATTATCTAGATACAGTGGTGCAGGCACAGAAGGCAATGGTGGGGGGGGGGGGGCAGATGGCACCAAACTATCTCCGGATTCCTACTCCAAATAATCGCCGTGAACAGTTGAATTTCAACATTAATTCGGTGGTGGGTAGATTTCTTGGCCCGGTCAGAATGCAGAGGATGGCTAAAATGTCTGAAACTTCACCGTTTTAAGCAGAACACGAAGGATAAAGACAGAAGTTAAGACAACTTAAGGACTGGAAACCGTGACAACGTAATATTCTTCCCAGCTCACAAGGTGTTACAAGCCCTCACTTCCAGTCCCTCACTCCACCGGTCCTTCCCAAATTTATTTCCACAGTCATCAACCCCTGCCACACACACACGTCTCCACCTGATCCGCATCTCCTTCCTCCCGCACATGTAACTTTACACTTACGTCCCTCCCACGAGCATCCCCTCGCTCTCCAAAATGTATCGCAAACTGTCGATTATACGTTCATGCCAATCGAGGATGCCTTGGTCGAGGGGTTTGGCGTGCACCTCAAATATAATACAATATAAAATAAATTTATGCAAATAATAAATGTAAAAATTTAATATAAAATACAAACAAAGCAACAAAAACTAATAAAATCTCATTCAAACTAATGCAGCGGAGCCTGTTCAGTTAATGCATGCTGTGAGTCGTCCATCGATTTTCTCTTATTCATCGAGCTAGTCTCAATCGATCAGCCAACCTTGAAATCGAAACACCTTGATGGAGATCGAAACACCTTGATGGAGATTGCGAGCAATGAAGAAAGGATTATGATGAGCGAAAGGACTATTGTCATGTTAAATTTTAGCGATTTTTACTGCAATTCAATTTTTTTAATTTGTTTACTACTATACCATAGTATTTAATTTATTATTTTCATTTTGGGAATTATTGTGACACAAAGATTTTTTAAAGTTAGTATTTTTCATTTACGGCACGGTTCCATTCCTTAACCTATTGGACTCAAATGGAACCACTCCTCGAAAAAAAATTTCATTAGTGAATGCCTTTAAGGTGTCAATGACGAATTTATAACGGCATTGCTCCAAGATACTGCTGATGACAGGAGACTGAGAGATTAGAAATTGGGATTCAATGGGAAAATACATGTAATGGGGAAATAAATTTACTGGCTATTGTAACAAGAACATTAATCCAAGCAGTTTAAAGATAATTTTTTACTCCAAAAAAATGCTTCCCGAACGATTTTTGACTGGGTTTCACCAAACAATCTTTACAAAGAACGCTCTTTTTTCAAAGACTCCGTGTCACTAGCCAAGAGAAAGGAGTGCACTTTTCTCCTATTACTGTTGCACCCCGTGGTATATCCCGGGGCGAAAACAGCGTTGGCCTGGCATTATGTCAAAAATTCTCAAATTTTACCCTAATAAACATGCAATGAAGCGACAAAATAAGAATGGTCGTCAGTAAAATATCAATAATAGTGCTTCCACCTGATGGAAAATTTTCCCCAAGTTTGACAATAGCGGTGACAAAATGTTACCGTAGTGTCCAGTCCTTTAGGTATATTCTAAGTCCGTGGTTACACCCATCTCGAATTGGATGGCCAGCAACTAATGGGTCGCGCACCTCGTCATGGGGCAATTAACGGCGTCTAGGGATTCCTAGCTAAGACTTTAATAGTCCATGGTGCTACACCCCAACTTTCAGTTGATAATCATTTAAACAGAAGGACCCCCTTCACCGGACCTACCAAGGTTCACTCAGTAGACACATCTATGGCACTAATGCAATTCAAGTTCACCCTCGCAATCGGGATTACATTCACATAGGTGAGGAATTTTTATGACTCTCATGATGTCGGTTACTCCCTCCCACCGTTGAGAGGACTGAGCTTGAGAGTAAAGGAATTAAAGCAATCAGTTCGAAGGAATCGGACTGTAGTGCTTTGAGCAGAGTCGATTTGTTTCCGCGTCAGTTTAAAAATCCTCTCACGCTCGCATGCTCAAATCTCGCATGGAATTCGTGAATAATTGATCCAAAGGCTCGAGGGACGCTCCTTTTTAAATGCTACAGGAAACATTTTTCCCGGTAGGAGATGCGGCGGGATGAGAAGTAGGGATCGAGGAATCAAGAGTGTTTTCGCATTGGCCGCCGAGTTAAAGGGGAAGGATGTAGGCGGCCGGGGGGTTGGCACTGCGATCCGCGAAATCACTCATTTCTGCCGCGTCGGTGGGTTTTCCTGTGTGCGGAGGGGTCGCGGATCATTGTCAAAAATTCACAGAGTTATGAATATGGGAGAGTGGTCGTGACCTTGACGATGGTGCCCACGTACTTCCTCGCCGAAAAATCGATTTCTGCGCGCGATGTCTCACTTTCGATTCGTTGCCGGGAAGCAACGCGGCTTATCTTTAATTCATAAATCCAGATTGGTGGGCAATTTAAATGACGCACAAATTTCTTCAATGTACCCCCATCGCAATATTTCTGCTCATAAATCGATCGAGTTGGTCAGGGCAGTGAGTGAATATGATAGGCTTTAAATTTTTTTTGTTATTAATGTGGCGACGGGACGAAGTGCTTTGCCTTGCATTTTGGTAGCGATTTTATACGATTTTGGCCTTCAGAGAACCTAGACCATGTAACTACTAATGATGCTGCGTACCACAAAAGGTAGCTGAGATTAGCGGAAATATAAAAAAAAATTTTATAAATAAAAAAATACGGGATAGTTTCATTTTCTCTGAATTTTCCTAGACATAAACAGCTAAAACCATTCACTTGGCATATAAAATGGCTGAAATATCATGACGTTCAGCAAATAATAACAAAAATAAGTGAATTTGCCAATCAAATTTAAGTCATTGTAGCGAATATAAATATTTATTTAGATACAAGGGTCTAGTAAGATTGTTAAGTTTTAAAGAAAGTCTAAGGTCAGAAGTATGACATAGACTTACCAATGCTATTAATGAAATTGTACAATTGGTGTTAGGGAAACGAATAGATTAATTTTTGATTGCACTAAAGGTTAATAAATAAAATATCCTGCGTTTAACTGGATACAGGAACGCATTAATCAGATTAACTACAACAATGAATGGAATTGGTTTCAATTATTTTCAAAGAAGCATATCAATATGAATGTCCGCTAATAATTATTTCTAACGAGTTTATTATCTTTGATTAAAATACTTAAAAACAAAACCTAACGTTTTTCATTGGAGGAAAATCTGCTGACATGACATAATCAACTGCAGCCACTACTTAGTTGCCGAGTATCTCACGATCTATTAGAAGCTATAAGACAAAAGGAAATGTTCATGCCAAGCATTAGGTTCGGATTTCTATAATCTATACTTCGTAACATCACCAAATCTGATATTCAAGTAGGTATGTTGAAATTTGAACTGCTGTGTTAACGCCAGTTTTGAATACTAAGCATGCTATCTAGATTGAAGTAAATAGTTTTGGAAACATCTCGGGAAAATAGGTAACGTAATATTATCAATTCGTTGCATGTTTATGTTTTACATCTCCCTCTTTTTGCAGGCATTAGCGGGAATGAATGACCACCCTGAACCCCTCGGCAAATATAATGTTATTTTTTCCAAAACGCTAACGGGATACCAAGCTTAAGCACCTAATGGATTCTCGCTTCCCTACTCAGTCTCATCAGTGCTGTTCCGATTGACGAGGGCTTAGTAGGAATTATGCCTTAACTAAGACTAGTAGTATCATATCTTGACTAAGTCACATGCTGGCTGAAAATCTTCTGATGGGATGGAATAACTCTTCTTCACCATCCCCTTGTGCGCCGAAATGAAAAGCCTACACGTAGGCAACTGCTTTTTCAGAAAACTTGAAGAAACATGAAAGCAACCATAGAGTGAATTCTGAAGGGCGTTGAAGCTCCACGTTCAAGGTAACATATCCATCCATCAATGGATAAACCGCGGGTCTATGCGTCATCCTGGGGCGCCAAGAATCGAGATTATAGGCATTAAGGCCACTCTCTCTCAGGGCGTAAGTCAGGAAAATGTGAGGAGGGGGGGGGGGGG
>LYUA01002599.1:110006-121047 GCA_002093875.1 Calopteryx splendens
ATTTTAGCTGCGAGAATATCTTTGTCTAATGAATCGAAGGCTTTACTAAAATCAATGAGAGATACGGAAATTAAAGAAACGGATAAGTCTCCTTCAGGCTCTAGATCTCCTTGAAAGGCAATAAATTGTTCCGAGCCGCTAAGAAGCAAATGATGTATGATTATTATGAGACAAAGAAGGATTGGAGCCCCTCCAGTCACCAAGAGATCAATCCATACTAAAAATAAGGAATAGGACACTCACAGTTATGCTTCTGACGTCAAATCAATTATTTTTAGACTTTAAATCGGCATATTAAACGACCAAGATATGTGTAGAGAAATAAGACGTCCCCACGCATCGATTTGAATACTTTTTGTTTCACTATCACAACAAAACCAAGTAAACCAGGAAAATTTAAAAAAAAGTAAAACCCAGGAAATATTTGCAAGAAGATGATTTAGCCATCTGCCATTGACATTACGAACATTTCGAGATTTCTCGCAATTAGATACATGATCAATGTGTTGAGTTCTATCGCCAACTGCATGGCACCTAGGTGTTACCGAAGGGGAATGACATCGGTCAAGATGTAAGCAATTTGTGAGTAGTCCAAATTCCCCAATTAATGAAATAAGGATATCAATATTTAAATATTATCTTTGAACAATTATTTATAAATTTTCATGAATGTATTTGGTTTATTAGGTGAGTGGATTCCAAAGTATTTTCTCCCTTTTTGTTCAGTTGTTCACGGTGCATGCCTTTGCGCATGATCATAGACTTTCTCAAATATACCGAAGTAAGATGCGGCCTAGGATAATCTGTTAAGTAAATTTAGTTCACGTTTCACAACGATTCTAGAAATTCCGCTCTCTAAACATTGCTATACCTCCTCTTCTCCCGAATTCACCGTATTTCATGCTGTATCTCTTTTGGAACCGCCCTGGCTCACATCGTTTGCTTCCTCATTTCGTCCTGTGTCGAGACCCGCAGGTGAAACGGACCGTGGGGTAAGAGCCATTGAGTTTCCATCAGTTTCCAATGCGTCCTTCCGTTCGGCTAATGCCCGCCGGATAATTCGTCGGAGCCGTGCGATGTCCATTTCGGTCGGCGAGAGAGCGGCAAGAGGGAGGCACGCACGCGGGGGAAACGTGGAGGCACGCACGCGGGGGAAACGTGGAGGCACGCTGCGGCCTCGCGAGGATGGCATCATTGGGGCACGTTCAGCCGACCCCATTCCTCGGCGGGGATCCTTCGCCCCTTTCGCCTCCTCCTCTGAGATCTTAAAGCGGGTGGCGAGGGGGTCGTGTGCGGCGCGGGGGGGCGGCGAGGGAGGGCTGGGGGAACGGGTCTCGACCCTGCGAATGGCGGAGCGAACGCCTCGGTTTTTATGGACGGGCATAATGGACCAGCGAGACAGTGTAATCCCGTTCCCTCCCCCTCCGCCCCCCCTCTCCGCCAAAGCAAAACGATCATCCCGTGTGCCGTTTTGGGGGTTTCCTTTGAACTCGGGATATGGGGATCTTATTCACGCGTGCGCCCGAAATGATATCTCTAAGCTCGACCGATGATTACCTCGACGTTATTTATCCAAGGCTTATTAAAGGGGAATAAATGAGGAGAAACACACCTTCCCTACTACCACGGGCCTTTGGCGTCTAACGGCTGGCACGAAGTACTCGTACAATATGGGTCATTCAACGGGTTCATTCTTTACGGAACAAACGACGGGCGAGGATCCCGTGTTTTCGTGGCTCCTGTAACCTGTCTGCGGCGACAGGTTACAGGAGGTATGGGATAGGGAGGGCTAAGTCAACAGACGGATCCTAGCAGGGATAGAGGACGAAGGCATTGATTCTGTCGAATTTAAAGATATCTCATGGACTATAAACTCGGTCGAGTTTCTCTATATTATTTTTTTGTATTTGCTTCGCTCCCTTTTAGCGATGGAATTTCCATTTTTCGTCTACCTGAGAGATATTTTTCCACGCGATGCATGGAAATTCTGAGGACACTTTCTCCTCTGCCCGGAAAATTTATTCTGTGCGCATGAAAAAGAACCCCAATTTCAGTCAAGACTAAAGAATTAGAATAAAATTTCAATCAATAAAATTCCATCAATGATAAAATGATTTATTTTTTCCTTTGAGAAACGTTTTCCACATCTATCGGATAGATAATATAATCGTAAAACTATATATTCGACGCATTGCTTGATGGTAATTTATTTTAAATTACCACGCGGACAGCTTAAACTCACTATCTCATTATTTTAATGTGATATGAGTTCCTACTGATTTGGAACTATCAATTTTGTAACCAAAGACAGTTTCCCCTATACTTCAAATTCAACTCAATTCGGGTAGGATTGGTGCTGAAGGAAGAGACTCATTTGAATTTCCATCCACACCGGTAAACGGCTTTAATGGAAATTCAAATGATTTGGAAATATGTATGTTTCCAATATTTATGTGACTTCTCTAAACGTCCAGACTCTGGTTTATACGATAAAAAAACATATTAAGAAGTGCACTCATGACTGCAAGAAATGCGTTTTTTTAGAAGAAAAGCACCTTCCATAAGCTAAATCATATGTATCAAATTGTAGATAGGCCAAGGAAGTGCCTGGCCAAATATTTAGTTGATTGAAAAATATCTTGGTAAATTTTTTTTAGCTTTAACTAACTTTGAAACAAAATACATTAAGAGATGTGCCATCAAGGTAAGACTGAGCGGGTACAGAAACGAGAGGAGGAAAAAGAGAAGTAAAACAAAATAAAAGGGAACCCACGCTCTCAAAAAGACGTACAATGGCTTCGGAAATTAAATGAATTGGAAAGCGTGAGGAATAAAACAGACCTTGCTGAAGGGAAGATCCAAGGAAGTGGGTGACAATAAGGAAGTGGAAGAAGACAAGAAGGAGGTAGCTACAAAACAATTCAGATACGACCGTGGCGAAAGTGAAACATAAGAGAGAAACGACTTGAGAAATGGGAATGGAGAAATGCTGGCAGGGAGAGGGATCAAGTTGAGTGATGGCAGCAGTACCGCCGAGATTCGTATGTCAGGGAGTGCCCTAAAAATAGAGCAGTTTTTTTAAGGGAAACGGGAATAGCTTAAAGTATAAAAAACACGACCCAGTGGAGGGGAAGTATAGGAAGGAGGGATGGGAGAGGGAAAAGCAGATACTCTTAATGAGTCCGGAGTTCGGGGCTAAACGCGCGTGCAAGACTACATAGGCGCAGACGAGATCTTGTCGGGCATAATTAAATGCAGGAGGGGAAGAGGCGCCTAGAAACTGTAGCGATCGATCTCAGACGCCTACGGTACGGGAAGTACCTAGACAGACAGAGGGACCTCAAAAATAAAACAAAACACCGACGACGTCCGGAAAGAGTAGAACCGGTAGGTATTTGTGAGCGCCATTATCTGACACGCGCATCGAAAATGGAGCGGATACTGTGGGAGTGGAGCATGAACGAGTTTTTTTGTTGAGAAATTACACCATCGGCTTTTAAAGTGACAGGGAGGCCGGTGGGAGAGCTTTTGAGGGCTGCGATGCAAAAGAAATGACAGCCAGAGTCCGGAATTTTAAGCCCGGAAAAAGCCTTCAGCCTTCTGAGCTCAAAGAAATATTAACAGCCCTGAAAGAAACGATGGAGCAGGGGAGAGCGTGCTGTTCCAGAAAAGTATTCACGTCAAAAGACGTTGAAAAAACACGAATTTTTAAAAATTTTCGTAGCACAAATAATTTTTACGACGTGACCGGAGAAATAAGTAGGTACGTTACTCGTTTGTGCATACTGTTTGGCCGATTTTCTTCGTCGATTATTTAGATATTTAGGGGAAAAATTGTTGTCTTGATAATGGTGGTAAATTTGGCGAAACGATGCCCCAATAACGTACATGATAAAATAATCAAAATGCTTTATATAATTCTCCGTGAAATTTTAAAGAAAACACAGGTGAATATGGTATAAAATAGCGATCTTTAAAATAATAATAACAATAGGCCCCTATATAGTGGAAGTTACCAGATTGTTATTATAAATTAGTAGATTCCTCAAGCAGTTGATTTATGCATAGTTTGCCTTCCGAAAAGAGGCATACCGATTTGCTCCAATTACATCTTTGTTTTAATTATGGCTCGAATTTATGTTGTGGAATAATGGGCCACCATAATTTAAAAATAACTCGCAACTCGTGAACCTTTGGGTTTAGACATAAATACTTGAAAACGTTCCACTTGATAAGTAAGTACATGAAGGATGCAAGTGACCATCGTATGGAAATCAATTGATTCTGTTTTTTATTTACCATTATTCTGAAAACAGCCAAAATTTTAGCCTTTCACATCCGGTTATGAAACATAACAGGTCAAACACGCAAGCCCTAAGTAGTGGAGAACCTCCTAGGCAGGAATCGAACCCGCGACCTTTGGATTGACAGGCGAGGACATCCGCCTCCCGCCACCGAGGCCGAACGGTTTTTATCCTGTGCTTAAGGAAATAATAGAAAAATAAATTTTTGAAAACCAAGGATATTTTTACTTTCAATACCGCATTTTTTTAAACAAAAAAAAAGACTTTTGCATCCCGCCCGCGGATCTCCTGACCATCTTCGCCCCTCGGCGATGACTTTTGTCACCGAATGGTTCGCTCGACGAACGGACGGATGCCACCGAATGATACTCATTGATTCTCGGAGAATTCACCTCCAGGGAATTGACTCTCTACTCCGGTCCAGTTTTTGGCGAATTAATTTCCGAAGAATTGATTTCGGCGAATGCACTCCCATTTTTGGATTGATTTCCGATGAATTTCCGCGAGCGGTGGCCGTTACATCGCCGGTGGAACTCGTCCGTGCTGCTTTCAGCCCCGCTCGCAAATGGGCAGAGAGGAGGCCTGGGGACCCGGGAAGATGCCTCCGATACTCTCGGACCATTGGTGGCCGGAGCCTGACCGCCTCGCGGGGATTTATGGCCGCCGGAGCACAGCGTCGGCGCCGTGCTCCCTCCATCACTTTGGGAGCACGTTTCCGGGGGCTGTTGGGAAGGATCCTTCGCTCGGCGTGCGTTGGAGGGTGGGGGGTTGAAAGGTGGGTCGTCGGATCTTCCTCAGCGCCGAACGACGTCTTAGTCGAGGCTGATTCACCGATCCCATCCGCCCTCGCTCTGCAACCCTTGGGCACGCCAAGCATCCCCCCCAACGCGCATTCCGGATCGCCGATTCCCTACGGCCAGTTAATACCGTGACTGGAAGTATTTTGGTCCGCGGTATTTCTATCCAATATCAAGCATTCCAGTGCTCACTGCATTCTTTTTCATCTGTGAAAAGGAACTTATTTCCCTTATGATTAATACGTCAATAGAAACTAATTCAAGGTTTATTAAAATATAACCCACGCTCTGACAGGAATCTTGGAAATGTTCATTAATAAGCAGATAAATTATCACTCAATTTCTTCAGGTGAAAAAAGAAACGCCCTTGAGGGTTACCACTCTATTATGTTTTTATTACTACAAGTTTTAAGGCATTATATTATTTTTACTTACTTATTTCAATAAGTAATTGCTGACATCTGCCAAGGAAACTACTGGAATGGTAATACAAAGCAATTCTGCCAATGATGACGCATTTCAAATATACCTAATTAGTCATTCCATTTTGTCTCACTTGAGGATAATCTTTAGTTCTATACTTGTACTCCACATTATGTCAATCCTTTTAAATGAAATATTGATGGTGTACATAAAATGTATAATAATAAAACATACTAAAAGTGGTCATGTCTACTCACACAGGAGGAGAAGCTCCATGTAATATCTGATCTTATTTTATTCCAACATCTCTAGTATCCTTAATAGTACCCTTTTGGACACCATTTTGTTATCAGATACACGAGATCATAATTTTGTGTTCCCTTATGACCAAATAATTTTTACTTCATCTCCGTAATGCAAATGGGCTCTAAAATAACTTATATTCGGCTCATTATGAAGTAACTAGCAAGGCAGGCGGACGGGCGATCGAATACCACCCACTGTAAGTTTTGGGAACCTTCAGGCAAGGTATACACCGACTTAAAATATAAATGAAAAGCTTTTGTCCTCTATAATTAAATAATGAACGCAATCAATGCCACACGAAGCAGTTTAATCAGCGTAAACAATCCTGGTCAAATACTGTTCCTCAGACGGTGGTGCCCTGGGCTAAGCGAATGCAAGTATGAATGACATTAGCATTTGAGTTTTCGGAACGTATGCCACATGACGTTTAATTACTTATTCCACCCGCGAAGCTCAGAGAACTGAATGTTCTAAAGTTAAATGGACACTCGGAAAAATCGTAATTAAATTCCAAGCTCTCGAAAAGTCCCTACGTATCCGGGCCTCCATTTAAATTGAAACGCTCATTGTTCCAAATTTAAAATATTTACCATTTTATTCTCATAAAAATTAAATGTCTTCATATGACTCAGTTCTAAATGGCCGACGGTAATTCAGCGTTGGCTTCAGAATAAATAACAATGAAAATACAGCTCAAACTCCTCTTCTGTAGAATCCAAAAAATAAACCTAGGAAGTTATATAAGTGTACATTAAAAATCTGCCGTCCTTTGGCATGGCATGATGAGGCCAGGAACGCTTGTAAAAGATATTGTTTTCATTTGTGTGTGTTTAAATGAGTCGATAACAATGGATTAAATTTGTTAATTGAAGAGAGATAAAAATTTATACAATATGCGAAACGAATATTCGATATTGTTAATAGCACAATGGCTTTATCACGAGTAACACGTTAGGAGCGCGTTATTTCCCATTTTAAAAATAAAATTTGGAAGTGGATTGGAAAAAAGATGATGAATCCTCTTTTAGCATTAGAAAAATAATTAGACGTTTTGGAAACATTCTTGGTTGTCGTACCTTTCACAAGGGTGAGCAAAACTTGGCTTTCCCAGAGTTTCGAGAAAGGTTATTGTAAATCAATTCCATCAAGTCAGGGATAAACCATAATACAAAAGGGAACCCTGAGAGGATGGAAGGAGCCGACTAACAATCGGCTTCCTCTTCAGGCACCGGGGATTACAATGCGTCGAGGCGTATTGGCAGCGTTTTTTTTACTACATTGTAATGACTGCTCTTTCGTCTTTCCCGGGTTTTGAAAAAGGATAAGATGTGAGCGTTGCGCTATTGATTCCCTATAAATCGTGTTCCGTGCAATACTTTGCTGCCTATGCTGTTTTCATTTTTCAAGAACTTAATGCGCTGTACTGGAGCTAGAGTGAGGGCTTAAAGCGAAAGAGGGAGAGAGAGAGAGAGAGAGAGAGCGCGGATCAGGAAAAAGGGGCGTGAGTATGGGGTGTTTCGAAGCGCATTGACTCTTAGCGTCGACGAAGGATTACATATTCTACGGATTGTTTAGAAAAATTGTTTTCGAGCTGCTGAACTTATCCGTCTGACGGTGGATTATAGCATTACCCTAATCTTTTAATGTCACATAATATCCATTCCAAAGTTTAGGATTATCATATGCGAAAAATTTACAATGTAAATATCATTTTCCTGAACCGGGATTCAAACCCGTATCCCTCGATTTCCGGCCGCGTGGTTCCGCCACTTAAGCTATCCAAGCGTCCTCTTATACTGCGGTACTTGATCCGGGTTCGAGTCCCGGATCAGGCAAATGATTTTTAAAGTTTTCAAAGTGAGTTTTTCGTATATGTATGCGCATCAGCGGGTAACTCCGTTGAAGGTACTGTTGCGGCATTTCCCGCAATTTCTTTTGGATTATCAGTAAATTTCTTCATCCTCGTGAATCTGTTCTCCAGGACATGTCTTTATGGAATAGTTGCCTCCAGCTATTTCTATCGTGTGTTTCCATCTTCAGTGATGTGTAGGTTCTTCCTCACTTTACATATCCATCAGCATGACAAATGCTCTCCTCCCTGTTCCCATTTATCTTCTCTTCTATGATGGCCTTTAGCATGCAGTCTCTACTTACGACGTGTTCAACCCACTTTGCCTCCATCTTCCCTATACTTTTCAATATACCTCGTTCCTCTCCAAATCCTTTCAGTACCTCATTCGCAACCCTCTCAATCCAAACTTATCCTCTCCAAACCTTCACCACAGCCGCATGCCAAAACTTTCAATGTACTTTTCATCTTTCTTTCTCATCGTCCATGTTTCAGATCCATGCAAAACAACTCTCTATAGAAAAAACTATGCAAATCTGTTCCTAAATTCTTCCTTTACACTCAAAGCTGTCACAAGTTCCCTGGTCTTTCTAAATACAGCCTTTCTTGGAGCTATCTCCTACTATTCTTCTAATTTCCTGCGAACGACAGCCAACACACGTGTTGGTACTTTCCAGGTCATTGAAACATCGCATCTGCTCAAATGTATTCCCATATAACCCAATTTTTACTGTATTGTTTTACTTTGAAATCGTTGAAACCTTTTACTTGTCAATGTTTATCTTCATTCCCTACTCCTTCCCGTTCCTCTTTCGTTGCCTTCCCTTAATTTGCTTATATCAGGTGTTAAATTCCATGATAATTTTGGAAATATATCCCTCAGAAAAATGCGGATGCTTGTATGTAGCATCTCTTGAAAGTTTATGTTGTCAAATTGAAGAGTTTATTTACAATGAAAATATGACGGTTTACTGAAGATTTAAAATAATCATTTCCTCATTTCTGTTAGAGAGATATCACCTACTGTGGTTCGGTTTTGAATTGGCAAGGCTCTATTGACTAACATACCCTTTTTTTGGCCCTTGTTTAAATCAAAATGAAATTATTTTATCATTACCAGATATTTTATAATTGACAGTAGTTGTGTTTATTATGCTAATGATTGGTGATTTTACTCGTATCACAAAAATATGATTTATAAAAAAACGCCCAAACAGATGCGTATTTTGAAACATATCACCTTGGCTAGGAAGAAATCAATATTCACTAGTAGTTAAAATCCATTAGAAAATTATATTTTACTAATGCAAATCAGAAGTTAAACGTAAAAATAGCACTTTTTGCTTCATATAATTATAGGAAATAAAAAAATGACTCTTTGAAAGCTAAAAATCAACGAATCGCTGAAACCATAAATAGGGAACGCTTTCACAATTGCCAAGCATTTATTCGCGATTCGAATAGATTTGGATAGCTATGATAGCAAACATATTTCCCGGGGATAAGGTGGAAAGAAAATGCATGTTTTCACACGAACGAAAATTCCACGTTAATCTGCTGAAAATTGGTTTTAAAAAATGGGGTACTAATTAATTTTTTAAATAATGCTTTTCTAATAGGGATATCAGCATCGCCTATAAAAGCTCATGTTAAACGTATTGCACATGGGGCGAAATTAAGGGAAATTAGAGCGTAAAGCTTAGTTATTAAAGCTACCGCTGAATAAATCTCTCTCCATGGCGAATTATCAAGGTAAGTGTAGTTATTAAAGCTTCCAATGGATAAATCTCTCTTCAGCGATGCTTTGGAGAATCTGGGATTATTTGACTTAAAGAGTAGAACCACCTAAATGGGTTACGGAAAAATGAAAATGACATGGGAATGTACGCAGGACACAGAGTGAGGGAAAAAACAGTAAATCACCTATTCAATGTTTATAGGTCACGGCGAAATGAAATATTTCAAAAATATGAAGTTGACACACCTACTATTTCTCATTTGGGCAGACTACACGCACTCCAAAAGAATATTCCTTGCGCTATTGGTGAATTTTTATTTGTGGCTAACATTAGATTCAAGGCTGTGGAAATAAGTATAGTAAATAAGAGAACAGTTTTAAGTGAATATAACGAAACATCGGAATTTCAAGAGGACAAGATCCTCAGCTACAGTCTAAAACATTCAAAAATGTGTAAACAATACATGGACTAATCAAGCCAAACAAACAACTTTAATGATTAGAAACTTTGTTATGCTCTGTTCACGAGTTTGTCAAAATCAATAATTCGGTATCACATGCAATCTTTGAGAACTCTACGGCAACGAAGAACCTATGGATTGGACACATCTTGTGGAAAAATAGATTAGTTAAAAATTATAACAGAAGGGAAAATTTTAAGGAAGGTTTCGCGAGGAAGACAAAGAGACAAGAATGCAGGGCAAACAAAGAAGGACATGGAACAGAAAAAGTTATCAGAGCGTAAGAGAATTAACTTTGAATAGGGATGAATGGAGTGCTGCAGGCAAACCATTTTTAAGACTGAAACACTGTTAATGAAGCATTCACGTATGCACTCATGGTAGGTGGGGAATAAGGAACAGTGAAAAAATAACTCATGATTATTAAAAGCATAATTATACTAACTAATCTTTCAGGAAAAATACAATCTCTACACGACAATATCAAGCGCATTAGCTTTGGGGTACCATTCTGTTATTCGAGACTTAATGCTAAACCTCTTCTGCGAGAATATTAACTCCACAAGAATATTCCAACAAACTTTTTTCACCTTTCGGCGGAAATAGTCTAATTTCTCATCAGATTATGATTCCCGTTCCGAGAGACACGATCTGGCCAGACCGCGAGAAGCGCGATTGGAACGTACCTTAAATTCAAACATGTCCAATGCTAGACGTTTGAGCTTCGGAAATTAGGAACCACCTGAAGATGATCCCTTCACTGCACTGGTAACTTTGTCCCGATTAAAAAATAAAAAAATCCCAGCCGACAGCCGGACGAAATATCCATCGCTAATACTCTCATTCATGTGGTTTCGTCGCCCGCGTAATGTCCTCTGATTCCCACGTCCAAAAATGAGCTCGAAGCGGGAATGATTCCAGAACGGTCGTTTAATACCCTCAGACGCCGTTGGAAGCTTTTCACTTGTTCTTTTCCATCGTAAAGTCCGCACTAATCCTCCCCAACACCCTCTCCTCGAACACCAGGTATCCATCCCGCTAACCCCGATTAGAGCATTCGATCCAGGGATTCGAATAGGAGGAGGCGGGGGGCGGAAGCGGGAGGTGGAGAGGGTGTGGGAGTCGTCTCTGGCGGCTCGGCCGGGGGTCGGAAAGGGCGCGGG
>LYUA01002601.1:58142-70994 GCA_002093875.1 Calopteryx splendens
AAAAATAATATTCAGGGAAAAAAACGCGAAATTATTTGGAAAAATTTTCAAATTTCGATTGGAAAGCACATATGTAGTGGATTTCGTGACACTCCTCAAAGATGACACGTAGTTGAGCAAGATCAGTGTATCAGTCTCATGTTTCATCTCATAGAAACAAATATTTGCTATGTCCTGAAACCTTCCTCTCAATGAAAAATAACTAGCGGACATTATCCTTAAGTTACTCCGTTCACCCAATTCCCTGCTTTAAAATGTGAAAATTTGATTTAAGGTAAAAATCTTCTATAGTGCGAAACCTAAGACACATCAAAGCTTTTTAATAAAATTAGGGATTTTTTATAGTTATTTATGACTAAGAAATGCGACTTTTAGGTAGAAAATTAAGACTTTTGAGTATCAGAGAAGACGTTTCACATGATATTTTTCTAAAATTTAGAGAAATATTTTGCGCTTTCTAATGATGATCGGTACATGAACATAAAAAATTGCCTACACGTGTAAGACTGAATTTTTATATTATAACAGTGGAAAATTATTGAATTAAAGGACTCACTCGCCAGAAAGATGGCAGCATGAGAAGCTAATTTTTAAAAGTACTAGAGGCAATATCACTGCTTATATAAAGCCCTCTCCAAGCATAACTGTAATTTACATTGTAACGCAGACTTTCACTCGTTTATACAAAGAAAAATAACCTGAATCCGAAGGAAAAATACTAAGCTAAAAATGGACAAAAAATAAAGCATTGATTTTTACCCCCATTTCATAGTATTTATTAATGGTTAGGGGAGTTTATTACCGGTTAGGAGAGGTTTCTGATGGACACACGACCTCAACCCTACAATAACTCTTTTTAGTTTCCGTATACATTCTGCCATTCCTCACTCCATTCAACATGCCTAATCTGTTCCTCCCCAATACACCTTTACCCAAAATATAAAACTAAATTAAGGAAAAATTACATTAATAGCATGCCTCATTGGTGATCATACTAGAACTTCATACATCAAGGCTATTTCATTTTTTGCGTCAAGTATTGCATCCATTTTTTCACCACGTCATATTTTAACTTTTTCCGTTTTCATACCGCTTCTAGCAATTTCTCCAGCTATATATATTAAATTACGTCATTTGGCTTCGTAAGAATTCACTTATCAGTAAACATGTATTACACATTTACACCAATAAATATTACCAATAAACATTACATGCACCATTAAATTCTGACTCCTAATATCGCCTTCTAAAACTCACTGGCATGCCTCAATGGGATGAATTTCTCAGATTTCTACCTTTTCTAACCCCTAGCAAAATGGAACTAATGGAGCAATAATATTTCAGGCGGGCTTTGAACCTTTAACATTTTCTTACTGCAAAAGTAATGGAGTTTTTATGAACAACTTTCCAAGAGCGGCCGACACGAATATAATCAAGAAGAAGGTAAAGCCGATTTAATGACACCGATCGAATATATTTTTTTAACCCCTAAGACTTCTCTAGTCGTTCCTGCGTTAGTGATAGCGTAGGGATCGTTAAGAAGATTGGAGTGGCAAATGGGAACTGTTATTTCGACTAAGTGCGGAGATAAAAGGGGTAGTAAGGCGATTGGTTCCATGCCTTCGGTATTGCAGCTCTGGGAGCTTCCAATTCGGAATCCCCCTCAATGATTCTAATCCAGACCCAAACAACCCCTTCCCCCGCCTCAAAGTATGCTTTCATATCCTCCTTCGATCCCCTCATTCCTTTTTACGCAGAGCTACTTATCCTACTACCCCTTCTTTCAATCCCATCCCACTCGGTTAAAATCTTTCCTTTCAACTGAAAGTCCCCAGAAGTTTCCTCATGTCCTCTTCGATTTCCCACGCTTACAACTTTCCCAACCCGAGGCAAGGGCACCTCAGGCTTCTATGACTTATATACGGTATGAAACAGGGGGAGGTTTTCCGGTAATAGTGTCATTTCTTGTAAAATAAGGCATGAACCATGTCGCTTCCCGGTGTCCTGAAAATCAAAGTCGTGGCGAATCTTTTTCCCAGATTATTTTATAAATAATAAGGATACTATGCATACTTCCATCAAAATTGTATTACGGTGTGTCCAGTTTATACGAATTGGCGCCATCATCAGGTACGATTTTTTCAAGTCAAGGCTAGTGGTATGTATGCTCAAGTGAAGGGGCGGGGTTGGTTGTTGTATAGAGGGGAAGATGTAAGGTTATTAGAGGCGAGGATGATTACCCGGAAAACAACCCACCTCGTCCCTAACTATATAACAAACCTCTCCCCTCTCATATCCTATTTCACTTTCTACCCTCCTCACTTAAGAATGTATGCCACTAACCCTGTCTTTGAAAACTCTGTACCCGATTGAGGCTCCGAAGAATCGAAACTAGTCTTATCATAATCAATTTTTGGTGAACATTTTTTATAGTAATCTCGTTCATTACACACAACTTTCCACATTGCCTAAAACCATAGTTTACTTCATGCCCATGTCAGAAAATCGGAATGTGCCTAAACCTAGTAAAGTAAAGCATTCAGTAAGACAACATTTTACAGTTTCAGTAACCATTTTCTTAGAGCTAAGCAGGAGAAAAATTTCGTTGTTTACTCAGATTTGTTGACGCAGTCTCATCCAAGTCTACACGGCTAGAGTTTCATTATCAAGTTCATGAAAACGGATCCGTCGAAACCAGGGTCCATTTTAAGAAAGAAATGGTAACTATATAATCGTTACACATTATTGAAGGTGATCCTTATTCAACGTTGGCAATGCATTTGAAAGACATTGTTCGAAAATTGTCAGATTCTTCAGGGCCCTGGCTTTACGAAGTTCCCCAACTCTCCAACATTTTTAATCCCAAAAGTTTTAATTTTTTTTTTTAACCAGTGAGATCAACTCGACGGAAGGGGATCTTAGGCGTTCAAACGCACTAGCAATTGTAAGACTAACACCAGCACCAGTACATCATCGACATAGCTGAAGTTACTGCACGTGGTATGATATAAGATAGAAGAATGAGTACATAAAAGTTCACGTAAATAAACAATTATTATTGGAAATCTACCGGTTAAGGTAGGTTTCTGATGGAAACACCCCTACATTAACCCTTACTTCAATTCTGCATACTTCCTGCCTCCCTTTATTGCGTCCAACATGACTAATCTTTTCCACCCTCCCCCTCGCCTAACCAACATTCTACCCTCTATCACATTATTCTGAAATCTATTGCCACTCAGCACGCTCTGTATCCACTTACCCTGCCTTCTTTGGATTTCTCTCAATGGCCTTCCCTCTTCTCCTCTACCTATCATTCCCGAAACTTCTTCGTTCGTTTTCTTTTCCGTACATTCTTCCATCTTTCTCCACACCCACATCTCAAAAGCCTCCAACCTACGCTGTAAAAAAACAATAATCAACTAATATTTTGTAACCGTCTCTTAAGAATTGAAGACAGAATCTACTTTTCTTGTATTTGGGGATTTTATTTGTGTGCGTCTAGAGGTAACACGGGGTCAGCCAATCACCAGGCAACGGCACTTTGTTTTCTTGCCCTAAGCACCAATTTCTGGTTGATTATGTTGCATCATTACATTCCACTCACGGCTTTCAAAGTGAATATTCGCGCCAAGCTGTATGCAATAGCAACCTTAGCGTCCAGAGTATATGCGCGTTACCCTTCATGTATAGTGCTTCCATTTGACGCTTAAGGTATTATATATTATTATTGCAGGCGTCCCTTTATGCGGTGCATATTATTCTTAATCTGTTCCATTTGCATGCTGCTTTTATTGTACCAAGTAATCGTATGTAGTACTGGTTTTAGCATGTGTTCCTCTTCGTAGCATAAACGTAGTTGCGCGTTATCCTTCATGCGTTAGTGACCTTTATGTAATTGTGTATTGTATTTACATGTGTCCCCTAACACGGTGCAGGACCCCTCTTTGAGTAGTGTTATTCCTTTAGTGCATGTCTGGTGTGGTCTAACCCCCTGCCACACACCCCTTCAGTGGCTTTCCTGGTATTATGCCGATAAAGATATACCTATGTGCACAATTCTCTATGAAACCGCTTACAAAATGGATTAAAAATGAAGCCAAAAATTTCCGCACTCTTTTCGCGCGACTTAAGACGACTGTGTAGAAAACCCTTCATTTTCATCGAGCAACAACTCAAAAAAAAAAAGTTAATGCATTGCATGATGACCTAAGAAATGCTTGAATAATTTACGATCCGGATCCATTTTCCACGGGCCCATTAGCAAATTTGCGCGTGCACAGCGGTTAAGTAAGGCAGACTCCACTTAGCAACCTGGAACCACTTTCAAGGAATACACTGGAAGTCCGAAAAAAAACATGAAATGCTGCAAAGAAAATTAATTTGCGAATAGACTTTTTAGATAGAATAGATTTTTTGTAGGTCAAACTTCAAGGACCCCTGTTTAATACAACTGGGATAACTTATGAAAAATAACTACCTAGGAGATAGTTTTAACGACTTTTTCCGTGATTTCAAGAGGACTCTCGGCCGTCAGGGAATAGAACAAGTGGGAATGGTAAACAAAATAACTCAAAAAGTTATTACTTTCAGCAAAACCTCGGCACTAAATTTATTACATTGACGTCACTAATTCAAAAACTTACCCGGACACCGCTCAGCGGGTACCGAAAATTGAAATACAACCTAAAGGTAACTTCTTGCAGAAAGTTTTGCGTCACAAGGGTATCAATAAGGCCTTAGCTCGTCAGTACTTTACTTGGACAGCTCTGAACAAAAAGTAAACCTTTCGTTATCATATTGATGTAAAACGAAATATTTCACTAAGCATGACATTTTAAATAACCCTCCCTTAAGCAACCCCCGGTATTTTTTCCAACCCTATGAGGCACCCGCTTCATATCGCTTAAAGTAGGAACAAATTATTTAATTTCAAAACTGCATCCGAAGAAAAACAATGTACTTAATATATCTTAATCAATTTCGGAGAACGACAAATTAACTTTCAATGATTGATAAGGCTATATTTATTCCCAGAACAGAAAGTAATAAACTTTATCACATTGATATAGCGATATTGGTATAGTGATATTGGCGATAGCGGTATTGATTTAGCGATTAATTTATTCTTCTGAACCTTTGACATTTGTTTGTTCCCTTTTTGTAGGTAGCAAAACCTCGAAAAACATTTAAGATAGTACGTCAAGGTGGGGAGGAGAAACTTACATATTCAGAAAATATTGTAAAAACTAAAATAGACCTGAGAAAATAAAATATACGTACGATGGAAGAGAAAAAGTTAAGTAATTCTGAGAGAGAGATCAATTTTAGTAACAGAATATCATCATTTTTAAAGATAATAGGCGATATGAAGATTGTTCATACCCTTTGGCTATCAGGTATCAATCCATAGCATTCATATAGATTCTTCAAATGCATATTTCATTGTATATAATTACATTCGTTAGCATTTTTACAATAGATAATTTTATTACATTTACGCAGATGAAGCCTTCAATTAAGTGGATGTGGCCACAAAATTAGTCAAAGTGTAAGTACACCCCAGACAGTGATAATGGGGCCAAGAGCTTCATGCAGGAAAATACTTTAAAAAACGGAAGAGTATCCGATCTAGATTCCCGATAAGCTATACTTTGAAAGCCATGACCTGGATTCCTCCGATTTACGAATATCTGATATTTAAAAATAAAAGTCTCAAGATTGTAATCGGAAACATTTCCCGGCGGAAATACAATCCCAATAATTATTTCAAAACAGTGAGCGCAACGAATGGGGACGCCTTATGCATCGGGAAATGTCACCAAAATAAGTAGAATGCATTTTGCAGCGTTGTGCGAGCGATGGTTAGAACGATATAAGTGAAACAATGGAATAACTTTCGAGGAAAAATCTCTCTCTCTCTCTCTCTCTCCAGGAGTATTTGCGTAGGAAAGAGATAGATGGTGGGGGGAGAAACCGGGAAACGTCGTTGTCGGAAAAGAATCGCTTTATCCCGTCGGCGTCAAGGGCGATCCCCACCTCTGGTCAAATCTGCAATTCATCGACATAAATAATGTTGCGTCCGGAGATATGATTTGTCACTTGGATCTTAACTAATGCCTATAGGGAGCCATGGCACTAGTTTCCAGCATCTGACGGGAGAGCGAATGTCCGAGACGATTGATTGGAGCACAACAAAATGTAAAACCTTCCACATTTGATAAAATGTAAACACACTTATGGTTTCTCCTCGCATCCAAATGGACGCATTTCCACCCATCCGCAGAGCGGGTTTTATTTCCGTACGAAGAGAGAATTCGCACCGCACTTCTCTCCTCCGCCCTTAGCCAGCGGCTTTCATCGTACTTGCTCACCAAATTTAGCAAATGATTTCATCGCAAATGTTTCAATAAATTTTCCTCGTAGACTGATCATCACCGAGAAAAAACCAATGTCATCATTAGTCATCTTTACTTTTAAGCGTGGCCGAGTATACAGTAGCACATACAAGCCAGTCAAAGTATTGAGATACATGCTGACACTTTTGCAAGATAAAATGTCAATAACGTAAAAAAGAAATTCATTTTGAGCGGCTGTTATTTAAGAGTAGTATTTTGCAGCAAGATACGAATTTTTATATGAACACCAACTATATTTTATTTTACAGACAGATTGTACTTAATTTATTTAGCTTAATGTTAGAATATGCTCCTATGGAGAAATGGTATGAATTGAAATGAAAGAAAAGGTATAAATTTTAGGGATGCGTCCATCAAAATATTACCTTAATCGGTAGATTACCATGCATAACTGGTTGGAATATACTGAGAAACAAAAATACCAAAAAATTCACGAGTAAGAGTATTACTTTCATTTCAATTGCAGATGAAAAATACCAGGTTTTAAAGTTGATGGCATTACGTTTTTCCTGGTGATAGACACTATTTGATAATCCTTTTTCACTCCACTGGAGTCAACGCGTTACATGTTCGAAAACATGAGTGATTTTCTTTAATCTCTACCCAATTTATCCTCGATAAACTCAAAAATTTAAATTGAGCTATATTTTCGTGCGACACATGGAAATTTTTCGGGAAGAAAAAAATATCAGCGTTGTTCTGAAACAGCCTCGTTGAGCGTTAATCTAAAATCCAGGATGCCTGACTGAAACAAACTGAAAACCATGGGACCTAAACGCATATCCATTAGTGCGGTTTGCGCATTAGCATATGTTATTGGCGAAATCGAAATTCGCCATTTATTTAATCGAGGAAGCTGGATTCAATAGCATCGCTACTACAACTAAGGAAGGGGGCAGAGAGAGAGAGAGGGGGGGGAGGGGGATAAGGGAGACAAGGGGAGACGTGAGGTGCCTCCACCGTCTCCCTCACTCACTGGCCCACCCAGTCATCCATTCACTCGCTCACACAAAAACACACACGCTCAAGGATAAAGCAATCGGCCGAGTGAATGGGGAAAAGTGTGGGGAGGAGGAGAAGCTTATCGGAGACGAATCGGGGAAGAGAAGGGGGAAAAGAGGGATGGGTTAGAATGCTAATAATAATGACGAATTTATATTAGGCGAAAATAAGACCATATGGCTCTCTCTTTACATTTATCCTTTTAACATTACAAACATCCATTCCCGAGGCGGGACTCGAACCTCTGACCCTTGGGTTAGCAGGCGAGCACATGCCCACCGAGCTAACCCGGCCGGTTGGAGGACAGCGTGGCAGACAAAGAGAGAGAGAGAGAGAGGAAGAAAGGATGGAAAAAAGAGTGGCGGTGGAATGGGAAGGGAAGGAAAATGCAAAGGCGGAATGAATTGGTCTGATGAAAGTGCGAAAGGGATTAGTGTGCATGGGGTGGTTAGAGGTTAGGAGGGAGAATCAGTGGACGAGGGGGTGAGAAGGAAGTGGGTGGACGGGTGAGGCCAATCCGGAAAGGGGGATTGGTCGGATAGGATGCGAAAAGGAGTTGGGGAAAGGGAAACTGCGAGAGGGAGGGAGAGAGGGATGGAGAGAGGGATGGAGAGAGGGATGGAGAGAGGGAGAGGGAGGGAGGGAGAGCAAAAATGGGTTAGGCGGCAGAGGAGCCTGATGGAGAGGCGACGACATCGGCGGCGACGCTCGAGGAGAGAGGGGTCATCGTGAAAAGAATTTGGGCGGAAAAGCGAGGAGGGAGAACGGCCGCTGTTAGGGGAAGGGTGCACTTAGGGCGGAGAGACCAGCCGTATGGGATAGGTCCGAGAGAAAAAGGGTCGAATTCTGGGGGCAGCGCGGACGCTGCCCTTTGGGAGGCGGATGAAGAACGTAGGGATTCCCAAGGAAAGAGGATGGCGATAGGAAGAACACGGAAATGGTGGAGGAAGGAAAATGAAATTAAGTCGACAGGATTGGAAACACGGCTTAAAGCAACAAACGGAGCACTCGAGTTCGCTCATCGCAATTCCTAACTCGCGGAGACTTTAAGCAGAATTTTGCAGATAAAAATGTCTGATTTATTGAGAAAAAAGAGGTTTCCGGAATTTTGGGAAAGATGACCTTTCCACAATAGAGAAAAACTACCGCTGGTGATTTTAAATCGTGAAAGAGGTAAGAAAGTTGATTTATAAAATTAATTAATAACTGTCATAAAAAAATTAAAATTTATACTTATCCTAAAGAACAAACAAACGATGGCATTTCGATGCCATTTGCAGATCACTTGAATAGTCAATCCTAACTATCGCGTAAAATACCGGGGGGATCTCTTCTCCTCTAGGTCAATTAAAAAAATAGGGATTCAATGAAGTATCAGCAGGGGGATATGCATTTCCATTGTCTAAACACAAAGAAAATATTTAAAGCAACGAAATTTCTCCAAAGAATATTCCTCTATTTCCGTGTTCTTCCTAACACCATTTTCCTTCCTTGGGAATCCCAACCTTCTCTATCCGCCTACCAAAGGGGAGCGACCTCGCTGCCCCAGTAAAACAAGAAAAAAGCTTCTCCATTTTTCTAAATTAATAATTAATAAGCATTGAACTAGAACACAAAACGCAAAAAGGTACATGGTAACATTGTAATCACAGTCATAATAAGTGGGCAACAGATATATATTCCAAGTCTAATTTTTCCAAGTCATATATGTACCTATATAGAAGAAATAGATAATTCATTAATATTTGTATGAAACATGTAACATGGTGGCCCGTTCCGCACGAACACACGGCGGTAAATAATTATAAGAAGCGATAATCATATTACGCAAGCCCAATAAGTATCCACTCTCATTCATTAACTGATAAGGAACCGGAAATTAGTACGCAATTAATTATAATGCGAGATTCACAACCATTCATTTAAAACATTTTAGCATAATTATTAAAGGGTGTAAAACAATTTCCGCACCTATTTAAACATCTGCAATATTATTTTTATCGCATTTTTAAGATTATTAAATGACCCCGGTATTGCAAATTATGTTATTATTTATCAATATCTACTAATTTATAATAAAATACAATTAGTATAGGTTAAAAACCGTATTTTGTGCTTTTCCTCGAAAGATCGTTTGTAAGAAATATGTTTTCATCAATCTATGTTGACCTTATACTACTTCGACGTGATTCGACGACATTGCATACCATAGGAATGTACGAATAAACACATAAATTCACCAGTAATCTGATTATGATTTAGAGGACTTAGAGCAATATGTTTTAGTTAAAGAAATTTAAAAGATCTGATCAATAGAGATTTTTCATATAGTATTATGTAGCCATAGAAAATCTAATTATTTAACTGTACTGCTACTCCAAAACATCACTGATTAAAGACGGGCAATAGGAACTAAGAATATTTATAAGTGGCATAAGTAGTTGCAACACTTAGTATTTCTTGATTTATTTCTGAAGAGGATTCCAGGGAACAATAAGCATTTGGATTTGTTATTTTTAAAATAAAGTATGACATGAATACATACAGTATAGGAGCTTTATCGCAGTATAAACGATAGATTACTGATTGATAAATTCGATACTCTTTTTATAAAATTGATGGCTGAAATAAGAACCCAACAAACATAAAAAAAACTGTAACCGAAGTGTTTATAGAAAAATATTGACTACGAAAAGCAGCATAGGAAGAAATATATTCACGAAATATCAATTTTCCGATGCTACAACCTTGGTAAGTGTTATCACCGAACGCATTTTTAGACCGGCACTTAATTTCACATAGGAAATATACAAGAACTAGCTCTTATTCTAAGAATTCATCAGGTAAAACAATTTTGGTGATCTGCACACGCAGGAACAAATGTTGAATTTCAATGGATGAAAAAGGTTTGAGCAAAAATGTGGGATAAAAATTGTATTGAACTTTGGCTAATACGCAAAATGGCAGAATAAGTAAAGGAAAAGACCTTTTGGATGGGAATAATTACAAAGTCATGTGCACTAAAATGGTGGCTATCGTGGAAGAAACGGACATGAAAGGTTCGTGCCAAGTAGTGGAGGCTTACGTGGATGCACACCACAATGCCCTTTTCGAACGATTGTGAGGGAAACGGAATAATTGCGAGGGATAACCCACGGCAAAGGGACTGTGTGCGAGTGGATGACCTATGAACACGAGGGGGCACGACAATGGTCGGAGGTCGAGGCACAAAGGTCAGACGAAGAACAAGGATTGGCGGATTACGCGGGTCCAGGTACGCTCGCGATCATTTTAATATTTTCTGGTTTTGGGCATAAAACCGTTAAAAAAAATAGTGAGCAAAGATTGAGTTACCCAATCGGATCATATAGTTTGTGAATTTTCCATTTTTCCTATCAGTAAGGAAGAACACAGATCCCAAAGATGCTAGAAAAATAATGTTAACATTACAGTCATTTGAGCATAGTAGCATAATACAGTTCTGAGAAAATTTATTTTTTAACTCCCAAAATCAAGTAAGAAAATAACCATGAGCTAGGACCATCTAATCGGTGTCATGCCATCAAAATCGACACTTATTTAAGTATAATAACCTATTAAACTTAAGGATGGCGTAGTTTTATTCGGATATCGTAGCTATCAGTTTTAGCTAAAGAAATTTACAATATCTAAGTGAGTGAGATTTTTCATTTACCATTCTACAGATATAGAAAAACCATATATTTAATGTCACTCAACTACATCAGCGATTAAAACGTGTCCCCGAATTTTTCGTTTGTAAAATAAATCGAAGTCAAATATTCGCTCATTGATTTCAAATGCATTAATTTCAAAATCACCATTTAGATATCTATAGCAGAGTTCCCTTTCACGCAATCTATTGCACGGGCGCGATTTATTCCATCGTAGCTTTTCAGTCTTGACAGACGTAATTACCATCTCATAAAGGATAAAAAAAGAATAATCAGCAAATTGTAGCAACTGGAAAAAGTAGGATCGCCTACCAAGTATTTTCATTCATTCTAACGGTCATGACTGCTAATTATAATGTTTAAATAAATCAATGAATATTTTGGCAGCACCCAACAAAAGGGACATAAAGCTTTAGCCAGTATTTAAATTGTAAGGTTATTAAGCAATAGGAGCAAAAATGAAAATTTTACCTACCAATCAGCCTTGGAAACCCAAGACATAAAACGTGGATGAATTTGAAAAAGCAAATGCTTCGTCCAATCACGCCGAGGACCCGCTTTACATTTACGCACCAGTGAGCGAACACGTTCCCCACACCTCTCATTTAGCCAGTGTCGAAAATGCATTGAACCGATTTAAAATATGACCTTTCTTGTGATGATGTGGGATGATACTTTCGGATATATGAACTTAGCAATAGGAGCAACTATTTTCAAAATACGTTGTGATAAAATATTTTCACAATGATTTTCTGCCTTCACAATGATTTTCTGCTTCTCTTCTGATAGAGTGAATCAACTGGAAAACTGATTAGCAGGCAGACGCTTATCTGTTTTTAGGCAAGTCAGTCCCTCAGCACATGTTACAAACTTATTCACCAGCTCATTTATAAGGTAATACCCTGTAATTCCAAAGCTATTGAGTGAAATGATACTTATAATCTCAGAGAAAATAATAAATACCGTTAAGGCGCTACAGATTGACGATAAATGATTATACCTTTTTAAAATGACAGCGTGGATTCGTGTTTGTAAACTAACCCAAAGAATTTCCTCATATTTTAAACGGAGGAACATAGTTTTGTGGATTGATAATACTTCCAGGCCCTATTTACTTTTACTCGGATTCCACGTCAGCAACTAACGAGAGGATTTCCACCGTGTCTCGTCGTCAAATCAATATCAAGCTCAAGCGGCAATGGACGAACCCGCGGGGGGATAAATGCCAGAGCAATCTCCTCCACCACACCCTTCCTTGGGGAGCCTCCATGGAAAAAAAAATTTTTTACACGGCTATTTTCTTCCCTCCTAGTCACGTAGTCTCCGCACACGTAAAATGATTTAAGACCTCGAACCGATCCAATTGAGCCGACAGAAAATTAAAAAAGCAAACATTCACGTCTCCTCCGCACTCCCATAGTAACGTCCCTCGCTCTCGTGCGGTTCACCACTCATCGCACCCGAATGGCTAAACTGTAACGTAGGTACTCCCTCGATCCCTAAGCGTGGCGGAAAACGGGTGCGTCATGAAAAACAACCCGAAGTTTAGGTCATTGCCACATGTAGAGAGAGAGATGATGATGGGAATACATACCCGTAAACTCCCACACAATTCGTTTTAATTATTTCACAAGTGAAAGGTGAAGTGCAAAAATATCATGGCGTCTTTAAGGATGTGAATAACTTATGTAGTGAGCTCTGAACATAAGATTCAGTTGGGATAAAGAAAATAGGCACCT
>LYUA01002601.1:151560-164806 GCA_002093875.1 Calopteryx splendens
TTAAATACCATTTACGATGAACTTCAACATGGCCAACTCCTATTTATATATCCTGTCTCTCTACTTCCCGTCATGTTAAAACCCATCCTTATTTCGATCGATCTATTAAATCCACTAAAGCCCGGAGGTACCATGGCCAGGATGTGAATAGGCTATTTCAACGATGGAGCACACCAACCATCAACGACAAATTCACACGTTTAAGCAAGGCTTTGACCCCAAGGGCAGTTTTGTCCGAATTACGGGAACTCAATAAAATTCCTCCAATTCGATGTGTTCACATAAATATACGCAGGAAACCAATCCGAATACCTATTTTCGCCCAAAAATCTTCTCCTGAAAGTCCCGATATATAAATATACGAGAGCTATTCAATAAATGTGATCATATATTTTGTATCCACATAATTTATTATGGAAAATATGCACGGCCGCACATTGAACATTTTGCTGCTGAATACCTAACATTGTGTTTCTTATCCTCCATATAGTCCAGACAAAGCCTAATGTGGAATTGTACGGTTCCCCAATGTTAAGAATGAAAAGTGTACGTTTGCCGTAGGTGAATTGAACATGTTTTTACTTGCAATGGCTGCCGCTGGTGCATTATTGAAGTCAAATCAATTCAACTTGTACCACATACCATATACAATACATAGTAAGTTAACAATTTTCAATAAAAATAAATTTATGTAATAAAAAATTCAAAAAATGAAAAATGCATGATCAATTATTTATTTAACAACCCTAGAATTTTAAATCTTACATATCGGAAAAACCACACCAGTTCTCTGTTGGGTGATTGATGAATTAACTATAAACATAAGTAAAACTTAGACCAATTGTAGATTGTAAAATCAGTTGGTTTTGGTGAGCGAAATTCTTGTTAGCTAATCATTGGTCATTGGTTTAATCTTGCCTCAAAGAATGTTGTGTGGCACTTCAGCTTAAAATTCAATTTCTATTACCACACATACTTTAAGATTGGGGCTTTTCAAATAACTTACCATCACCTTACACTAGACAAAATTGCTTCTTACAATCCTCGTGAGCGATCGATTCTCCTCTGTGGATCGCAACCATCACTTACTGACTGTAAGAGCGAGGGGAATTGAACGGGAATTGGGGGTCTTGGGGATAAGCCCCATAACTGTTATTGCCAACTGAATTCACTTCGATGCCCAACCAATAGTCTTTTACGGTCCCGCGTACCACCTCGCTGGCCTCAATTGCCATTGACCACATGAAGGGATAGATTAAACCAGACTAAGGGACAGATTCAAGGATATATCCAACCGTACATGGGAATTTCGTGCTCAGTCACTCACGCCTTACATACTTTTCGGAGGCCAGGAAATTTCTATTCATAAGAAACTCGTCGTTTTAAGCCTTTTCGTTTTAAGAAACGGTTGAATGTACCGAATTAATAACAAAACTATCATAATATTAGTCTATATTTCCCTCCTTACTCCGTTAACCTGATTATTTCAAGTACACATAAACAAACCACCGGTTTGTTTATCAAACAAAAAAAACCATACATGAAATTATAGGAGGATAAACATGAAAAAACGGTGTACAAAAAATTGCAACAAAATTTTCCTTAAATCTAACGTTTCAAAAAATGAAATCACTCCACAGAGTCACAAATTGATCCACCTCTCCTGCAATAAAGTTTTTAAGTAATGCCTGTGCTATAGTTTAAAAAAAGTTCCCAACACAATGAGTGGTACTATTTTCGTACCTTATGGAGAATATAACTTCTGGATACATATTGTGGCCTAAAGTATACATTCATCACCCATTGAGTTTTCATCATGCTTCATAGGTATAACTCAATAATCGTACAAAATGGTTTTACATTCTCCTTCAAGCAAGGAGTTTGGTCCTTATGCTCTGGAAAATTTTACTACTCAATAGAAAGTACGTGAAGTCAAATTACTGATACTGAAGATTATAAACATTCATTTTCTTTTTTAACTGTTCACAAAAAATAGGAGCAATGAATTTCCAGCTAAATCGCTTAAAAATATATAGTTTATTAAAAAATATATTCATATAAACTCTATTAATTTCATATGTAATCACATTTACTTCTTCGTGAAAACATGTATGATCTCACCACACACTTTTTTATTGGACATTGGACATAGTTTTCATCAAGTCTTCAAAGAGTCAAAAATCGTTTTTCAGAATTTACGTAAAACAATCTTAGCGTTCAATATTTTCAACGGTTTTCAGTGCGAATTATGTGGTATTATCCATACCGTACAGTTGATATAATTTGACCACTATGTACTATTTGAGTGTGATATTATCTCACAATATTTTTAATGTAACTATTGTAAAAATTGAAAAAAGAAAAATAATGAGGTTGTACAATTTGAAAGGAAAATTTTTTGATACTATATTTCAACGCAAACAACTGTAAGAGCTAATTATGTTATGAAAATGTATTATTAGTAATAGCCTGATTATCAAATGTATGCTTCAAACGAGCCGTGAAAACTATTTACTTGTCTTGGTTTTCTAAGTCACTCAGCACCTATTAGTATACTAAAATAACTTATTTTAAATCAAATATTTAGAAATGCCAAAAAATGGGGAGTGCAACGACTAAAATTACTTTTGATAGAGCCTCTGAGAAGGAATAGCCACATAACAGCAATAGCACAAGTCTAAAAATAATTCCCTTTTCAATCTCTACAAAATATTGCTCAAAGATTTGATATCAAAGAAAAAGTGGCAGATACCGCGATGGCACCTTTTAAGGAGTCGTCCGCTGGTACGCGTACAAATGCCACAATTTCCTAGTGAAAATATCACTCACCTAACCTTGATTCCAAACCGGGTCCCTCGATTTCCGTCCGAGTTCTTTAGCCAGTTACGCTACCCAGGACATCACAGTGAAAGGGGCCCATATACATTTGAGTGTTATATGACTATCCCATGCTTTCCCATGAACCATTCAACTTTAGTTGAAAATTCAGGGTCATATGTTGCACGCCCATGTGAAATCAATAATACTGGTTTTTTTTAATGCAAGTGGCAACCATATTCTCTCTCCGAGACTAGATAATAAAATCAACCGTTTACTGTGTAAATAAAGTGAAATTACTGTAAAATACTTTCGTAACAAGGGCTCATTGCACACATAAATTTATTTAGATTGCAAAAATCCGTTTTATTTCTACCCATTCTCTTGCAAGGTACATTACTTACTCATGAAACTCTAAATGCGATTCTTGCTTAAAAAAAAGACAGGAAATATGAAATTAAACAACTCTGATGCGAAAATGCGAATGAACCTTCAATAAGACATGTTATTCAATGCGCCAATAATGAAAGACACTTTAGCGAAAGATTCAGGCTTATAGCTCCTTGAACACTGACCTTACTTATAAACATGGCGTTTTCCAAGATTTACTGCATTAATTTGTTTCAAGGGAACATCGTGTTGTGTCAATCTCTGTCTGAAGTGCCAAAAAAAAGGTTTCGGTAGGAAATTAAAATCCTTTGGGATATAAGCGATTGAAGAATGCGTAAAATAATCCAGTCGAATTTCAGCGTCCAAGATTTGTAATTTCCGTGATATAGTTGCCCTTCAAAGCTCTGAATATTCATAAGTAAGCATGAGTTTCCCTTTGCTCATCGAAGACATCTCTAAGTACTTCAAAATTGAAAAATTGCCCTACAAAGTTCGGAGATTAACTGGCTCAAGGGCTTCATTCAAAGCTTCGAAATCAGTGGAATACATGTGGTTCGGGAACACTACGCATCACAGAAATGCCAGTGAACTCTTTTAATTGTTATACCTAAGTTATGCACAACTTGGAACTCCTGGTACACATATATAAGACTTTAAATCTTTTTTCTAACCCTGTAACCATATTTTCTCAACTGTTGAGTGCTGGCAAAAGTTCGCGTTAGATGTGCGAAACAATAAAATGAGATAAAATAGAAATGCCTATTGCTAATGGCTTAAGTGCTTCTCTGCTGATGAATTTTTGCATTTGCTGCTGAGAGTAAACGTCATTGGAAAAGTAAAAACAAAAACTAAATAATTTTTATATCAAATGTGATGGAATTGATTGCAGCCTAAAACTGCCACTTTCTTAGCAAAATTTCATCAAATTTTAAGCAGTTATGGATGGTATTTTGTGTTACTCCGTCACTTCGACGCTCAGCTCTTCCTGCTATGCAACTTGTTATCATTTGTAGTCTAATTTCCGAGGACAGAAGGGGATAAATCCTAAAAAACTAATTAGCCCTAAAAAATTACGTGTTGTCATGAATTCACGTTACGAAAACCACGTTATATAACCAACGTGAAATAAGTGAGTCGCTAGTGTTAAGAGGCATAATTTATATTGACTTTTTCTTACATTATAATAAAATATAGAGTTCCTTTCGTGCTCATACACCGAGGTTTGCCATTATTCCAATTGAATGTGAAAAGCCTAAAGATGCAACCAAACTAATTCGTATCTCCCCACAACGTAGTAACACGAATATTTCTCCAACCTTCCACTGAGCTCAGGCAAATGCATTTTCGTAGACTCGTAAGCACTGTTTTTTCGTACACTCCTGCAATGTTCCTCATAGCGTGCGAAAAGCTCTAAAAGCTATAATTAACCGTGAAAAAATGTGATTGTATAACAGAGAGATGAGTAGTAGGTTCAGCGAATTATCATCTCTGCGCTGTCGGTTGCGTCTGTAAAACTTCACCGGCACCACCCTTAATGACTTCGAACCAAGGAACTCCTCATCTTAAGGAAAAAAGTGGTCGGATTTCTCCCAAAACCACCCCACCTGTCTTTCTTTAATCCCTAACCTGTCGCTCTAATCACCACCTAAAGGGTAGAAATGGACCTCTAGTGTAAAAGCACTCGCATTGTTAGGTAACTGTTACCACGCTCGCTTGCCATTAGAACTACCTAATATTGCTTTCAGACGACCGGAGAGCCGAGAGAGGAGTAACACAGAAAAGTGAGGAATGGACTATGGAGAAACAAGAGTGGAAAGTGGGTTAACAAGCGGAAGGAATGGTGAGCTCCGCGAGGCAAAGTACGGCGACTTAAAGTGGAGGCGACCGCGGAAAATGTAACAGGGGGAGAGGGAGGGGGCGGAGAGGTTGGACGACACGGGGACGAGGGATGTTGGCAAACTGGAGGTCAGAAAGGCGAAGAAGGACACCTTTCGCCCAAATGACAGATGACACCAGGTCGCGGGAAATGACGGCAATGGAGGAGAGACAGAATGGCGAGAGAAGGGAGGAGAGGGGTGGGGTGGCGGGATAAGCGAAAGGGCTGCTAACCCACGCATGAAGGTGGCTCGACGCTTTGCTCCTGAGGAAAGTCCACAGTAATTGGCAGCCGGTAATTTCTTCAGAGCACGTGACCCAGTTCCGGTGAATTATTAACACCGATAATTATCGAAACCGGAGCGTTAAGTATAACACGTGATGACGCGCGTATCGTGGGCAAATTTTATCCAGTCATCTCGAGTATTCGCCACCCTACGTCCACGACTAACAATAAATGGCACTAAGAGCAAGTCAAAACCTTTAGTGACCTATAATAAATAACCAGTTGTTTTTAGCAGTAGAGAATGCGTCAGATACATAAGTTTGGAAGGTGTACGTTAAATTAAAGATAACATTATGCATGAAAATGAAATGTGCAAGAATAAAACCTTAGCTAGAATAAATCAATCCTGAGCTTCCATCTTCAATCAACGCGATTTTTAAGCCCATACTGTTTTTTGATGTCTATTTATTTCCATTAAACCGATGCATCATATTTCAGTTGTGCCCTCCGTGTCCGCTTCGACCAGATTAGATGGCAACGCAAAAGTAATCATTTTTTCACATTCATTACTAGAGAAATATAAATGAATCTATTTAATTATACAATATTAATATGCTACACATAATAAATATTCATCAGATAAATCAAAAAACCTAATACAACGTGTTATGCTCAACATTTATTCTTTGCCCTCCGTTGATTACATGAAAAAATTGGTTCATAGAAAGGGGATGGGTGGAAAGGCAGAAATTGCTTTTATGTTTCGAAACTTGCGGTTAAATTGAGTTTGCCCATGGGTATCCTTAAACAATTGATGAGACTTTTTTATCAAAAAAGTAATTCCGTTCGTTTATTGTTCCACCAGTTTGCCTTCGGCACCTAATAAATTTAGAATAAGCGGAAATATGGCAAAAAGGACTGAAGGAAGGAGGGAGGGGGAAGGATGAAAGGAAGTGATCCAATCGAAAGTTGAGAGGCAATAATTATTGCTTATGAAATATGAGGGCACGATTTGATTGATCGTTTTCGCATCTGCAGAGTTTCTTTTTATTTGCTCATCGGTAAAAGTCAATGATGACGAATGATACGCCCCCCTCTTGATCGGGGGCATTGAAAATCTATCAAAAATAATTCCAGCTCATTCACTGAGTTATGGTCCGCAAAATGCTTCGTCAAAAGGGAGGAAGCAGCGATGGCGCTCGTGGAGCAGCAATCGGATGTTTTATGAGTTCGCACGAGAGCCGGTATATGTGTGTGTGTGTGTGTGCGGACCTCGTTAAGTTTTTGGGGCAGAAGGCTACGAGATTAAATACAATTGCATATGGGAGAAAAAGGAACATGGCGCAGGTCCGTCAGACGAAAAGACAGGGGACAGTCGCTCACCCCCGTAAATAATGCGTGCCTGGAGTTCAAAATGGTGAATCAGTGCCGATGAAGAGGCGGGATATGAAAAAGAGGTTTACTGCATGCACACAGATGCGCGTGTGAGCTATTCTTCGCATAAATTCTACATCAATCCTTAATATTTAATGCTCACTTCCGATTTAAGCAATAAAAACAAAAATTTTTAAAAACCCAGCATCGATAAAAACTAAGTACTCTGCTTTAAAATATTACAAACAGTACATAAATTATTCGTGAGAACAAAAAAAATAATAGTTTCATAATAAATTTTTACGAAACTAACTAGGATAACTTATAAAAAAACATTATTTTACAACATGGTACAAAACAACGGATATTTTTAACTATGCAATCAATTTTTCTTAATACGTTATATTCAACAAGGCAATGAATGCTTAAACACAGTGACGATTAAAATTAAGAGTCTACTTGGTAGAGAAGGCAGTGATTGAGGAGGTAAATAGTTTTCTGCTAAATAATTCGAAGAAATGGTTAATTGTTAGCAACAGAGGGAAATAGGAAAAATTGTGTTTAAAACTGAGTTACGAAGAATAAGGAATACCAATAAATAAATTAAGGGGAAAAACGCCAGCATGAAGAACGTTAATTTCGGATTTTACCTCTGGTAAATAAAACGGATAAAGGAACTCAACCAAAATTGGTACAAAAGCCACCACCATATGTGTTTAATCAATGGTGGGGCAGCAAACAAAAAGTCCGAAAAATCACTTATGAAACCATTATAAACAAACACATCTATTCACCAACTTTTTTTAAAATACGTTCAAAAATTGAATGCGCTAAAAATAAACTCTGAATGCCATCATCTATCACCAAACTAATCCCTTATGTTTAATATAGTGCCACATAAACACTAAGTACTCCGGAGTTACAATTCTTAGATGCTTCGTCTCCCAACCCCACATCCTGCCTTCTAGGTAACTAAAATGACTAGACGACTGGTTGACCGCCACAAAGTTTCCACTGTAATTTTGTTCAATTTCGTCTTTTCTGTTGTAACACCCGGGAGGGTAATGCTTTGTAAATGCATTGCATAAGGAACGAGAGAGAGATAGAGGTAGCATGGGTGAAGTGATTTCTTCGGCTTTATTTTTTTCCCCTGCCATTGTGGTTTGCACCTCCGTCTGCGCTGGTTCCCACCTTTCAGAGTTGCAACCACAGGGTTCTGCCGCTCTTGCCTTCCGCTGTCACCACCTCCAAATACTTTCCTCTCGCTCCCTCCGATCATTCCCTACTTGTGCGGTTGGTCGGAGAGCATTAGACGACGCAAGAGGAGAAAGGATTGGCTCTGCAAAGGCGTCACGTTTGGGGCGCGTACGGATGGGGAGGGATGTTGAGGAAGGCGGAAAGGGTGAATTACGCGCCAGAATCAGTTAAGTCCCGTGAAACACGTTTGGAACCTGAGGCGGGGAGTGGGTTTCTCCGCCGTTGTTTTCATATTCAGGGGATAGATGAGTTATTTGGCGGAGAACTCACAAAATGGCCGGGAAGAGATTGGTTCTGGGTTATTCGGGTCACTGCTGAAATGTGGTCAATACTGAAATGGTGCGAAATCATTAAAAAGAGACTTTCATAGTTAGAACAATGCGTTCAATTGACATTTTAATTTGGAAAAGTTCTATTAATGCGTCTGAACAAAGGAGATAAGCTCGTTGGAGACTTTTTTATTGCCGTATCTGACAGAGTTTAAAAAATATCTACCCACCATTCCCGTCATTGAATCTATAGCGTACTTTCCGGGTTGGCGGCTAAACATGGAGTGCATAACTCTGGCCCCCCCCCTTTTCGCTGAAGGGGAGCCCCCAGAGTTTTCATGCCACAAATCGTTTCATTTCAATCGCTTTCATCTAAACATTTTCGGGGAATACGCGGAAAGGGTAGCAAACAATTGAGATTTTTTTAATGGCACAGGGAAATGTTAAATCCCTATTTCACCTTTCCCAGAGAGTAAAATCCCTATTTCACCTTTCTCGAGTTAGGTCTCAAAATATGCTTCTGGTCAATGGGATTCTCACGATGTCGGTATGATCGCCGAACAAGGTCGCGTGCAGTAGAGAGGAGTCGGATATTTTAAAACGATGTTATGTTAAACTTGATTTTTGACTTGTACTTTAAAGGGTCATTAGAAGAACTAGATGTATCTGTAAGATAGATAGAACAGAATTAGATGCTGTGAATCACATACCAACGAAAGGCCAAATTACAGGTTAAATCTCTTGCATACATGGGAAGCTGGGCTCTTATTTAATTATGTTAAAAATATACACTATTACTAAACGAGTTGTACTACTGTAGGAGAGATCATGCAAAATAAGATGAGAATAATTATATGCAAAACGGATAAGTATGAAATGTATTTTTTCCCTCGCACGATAAGTGATCATAATAATTGTCAGATACAGCGAACACAAATGGATATACTTTTTCCTAGGTAGCCAAGTTAGTATCCTCCATTTTATTTTAATTGCAAATCCTACTAGAATCTCGCCTTGCTTGCATAGAGTAGTAAGTTGATATTTTATTACATGTAAAGATATTGGTAATAGTAGGATTTACTTTCATCACTTGAGTTTTATAACCCCTCCATTTTTTTAAATATCGACAGAGTAAGGGATAATTTTGACTGTACATGTCTGGTGTGGAAACACTCCCTGCCATATACTCTAGACTTGGATCGCAGGGTACCATTTATAAGTAGATGAATTGCCATAGTGGTCAAAGTCCACCTAGCTTTAGCCGAGCAGAATCCGACGACTTTTGGGTACGTTCATTTTCGTTTTATGAGTTCACGGATGACCGTAGAAGAAAAATTGTTTACTATAAATAACTTTCTTGGTCTCTCTATTGAATTAGTGAATAAATTTGAGACTTCGCGTCAGACACCTTGATATATTCCTTAACTCATTCTTCCATCTCATTATCATAATGGCCTCCAAATAAAATTTTCCCTCAATAACAACCGATTTTGACAAAGAGATTTCGATTTTCTGCCCATGACGTTTATTTAATTATTTTGAATCATAAAAAACATTGTTTTTCTATTTATAGCTCAAATTAAACTTAGGCGTTTCTTAAAAAAATTAATAAATATTTTTAAATACCTAGTGAAAATTGCATAGTTTTTATTTAAATTCTTTGCCACAGCTGTTTAAATAGGTTTAATTAAATATATTCCCGTCAATTTCAACATTGTAAGCATCCATGCCTTTCATCAGAAGTATTTATACTACTTGGAATAGCGGAACGGAGAGTCTATTTTATTATTTAATTCGATAAAATTTCCAACTTGAATTCGTTTAATTTCACGGCTTAACGTAAATATCGCGTCCCCATCTGCTCATCTTTGTCAAAGCATTTCGTCATTTTTCCTCAAGAAATCTTTACTTTTTTTCGTGATATAACATTTATGCTTGTTGTTGAGGACTAAAATAATTTTGTCAACTAATTACCAGACCCATACTGGTCCGACCTCGGTGGTCAATAAAGTTACATTGCGCCATCTATAGGTAGAATGCATGCTATAATATGGCTAGCATGATACCTGGTTTAATATAATGTATATTTATATCTACTGAAAGACATAATAAGCACAATACTAAGCCCAAAGGTTGGTGTGATAAGTGAGGTTAGAACATGCCTCCTATTAAGCTTCATGGCTTGGGACATTTGCACATCAATTTATTTTCCCATTAACATCTCGAAACCAAGCCCTCACATAGCATAGGTGAAGTTATACTATGTCCAGAGGAACCCATATTTGAACCTGTGCTCTGTTAAGGAGCCCATCGCTCTTTCTACTAGTGTACCACGCCCCCCTGAACAATATTCATGAGCGTTTAATTGAATTGTAACTTCATGAAACGAGCACCAAGCAATTAAACTCAGCTAACATTAGTTCATGCTTTAATTACCTCAGCCATCGAACGGTTTTCCAATTTTCTTCTTAATGTGATCTTAAAGGGTCCGATTTGAGTCGAGCCTAGTTGAGCTAACCCATCGTCTATTTAATAGAGAATATTTAAGGGATTTTGCGATCTTGTAGATGAGGTGGCTACCGTACTGAATTTCCATCCCAAGGGTCAGGGTTTGAATCTAATCATACCACGTATCCCTTTCTAGGCCACATTACCAGCATATTCTCAGCAGATCAAATGACGCAGTCAGATGACAATGGCCAGACCTAATAATAAGGTACTAATTGAATAATTTTTCACAGTTACGCCAATTACCTAAAGTATCTCAACTAATTTCATTAGTTTCATTTGCAATACTATGCCTAAAGTTATCATGCCTAAAATTGCAATGCTTCAAAGTGATAAATTGCAATTTTCCCACTCCTATTTTACGGATAAGACCTTTTTCAAGGTCGTTTGCTACCGGTGGCTCACACTATCTCAATTCAGCGTCACTTATTTCGCAAGTGTCTGAACCACAATGAAAGGAGCATTTAAATGCACAACTTTTTCGTGCAGGTACTTGAGCGTGGTAAAGAATAAATTATCGCAAGGAAGATAAAGTTTTTGGCCCTTAGAATTCGGGCCACATCGAAAAATATTATCTGAAAGGAAAAAAAAACTTCCTTCTTGAATAAGTCGAGGGCGTAGGTGGGTGGATGTATCACTTCAGTGGGGAGTGTATAAGTATCACTCCAGCGCCACGCTACCTTCGGTCTTGTGGACTTTATTCTGGTAAACTAGGGATGTGAATACCATTGGGGTGAACAGAGCCGTGTGGCTCTGGATGAGTAAGCACTGAGTAAAGGCTGGCGTCGTTATGTTCCCTCGGCTCACGCTGGAAATTTTCATGCAGCTCAATTTATTCAGTGGTTCGAGTCGAATAAGTCGACCTCGAGAGATCGTGGGCTCCTTTTCAATGCGATAACGGGATTCGTGCAACACACCCCTACTCTCACTCAAATCCGGGCGGAGACGCATGGTGGCGACCAGGATAATATTTGTTTGCGCGGGAGAATCAAAATGGTCGCCGAGTTGAGTAATGATGGAAATTAAACACTCGAAATATTCGTTTCCGGTCAACCAAGCCGCAAGCAATCCACAAACATCCTCCGGTCGTGAATACTTAAATGATTGAATTCCTGAAATCCCTTGTGTGAAACCTTGTGACCTGGTAGCCCCCTACTGCGCTAAATAGCACATGATGAGGGGAGGGAGAGATGAATAAATTAAACAGGGAAATTAATTGGGTCTCACGCGGAATGCTCGTTGGGCAGAATAATACAGTAGTAGGTAAGATTGAACATGGAAGTAAAATTAGACTTAACAAAAGGCAGCAAATGCTAAAAATTAATGACTACGGATTGAAAATTCATTATTACAATACGGCTGTGCTAAAAGATTAATTCATTGTCGAATTTGTGGAATTTTATAGTAAATCATTAGTTCTGAATCAACTCAATTCTACGTCAAATATACTTTTATTTATCAAAGATTTAATGATTACTCTCGCACAATGTACTCAGCTTTGAAAGACCTTTTCATAGCTTGATTACAAAATAAATATTCAATCAAAACAAATTAACAAAAACGTGTCACGCCAACAAATATTAATGTTTACTGAACAAGATCTGGATGAGGTCACTTTAGTGGAGATGTGTCATTTTCGGAAACAATGAAGGAGAAAAGGAAAACAGAGGAGAGTAGGTTTTTCGTTGGTGCTGGTTTGAACAAGGGTACTAAAATTTTATTGGCGTGCAGACTGTTCTATCTTACAAATAACGCTAGGAATTCATTGAAATATAATCTATAGAGTAAAAGCAAGTTGATAAGAAATCCGCATGGTAGGCATAAGGTAAAAACCTGCATTACACTCTTTCCCATACTCATTAGGACTTGATTACAATGACTTCTACGCATGAATCATAAGCTTTCTTCAAAATTGAAAATATATTTTTATTACCGGTTTCTATTCCCGACGGAATGTTGGTAATTTATTTTAGCTGTAAACTTTTATCGTTTTTGCTGCTATTTAAAAAAATATATATCTCCCCTTGTTGACCCCACTTATTTAATTATTATCATTGCACTATAAGAACTTTGCAGCCCCATTACAATAAGTATAAGTAATAAGTGCATACCTATACGTGGGCACTACATGTTTCGACGATCTAAGTATGTGCACCTACTTATGCGGGTGTTTAAACCTGGAATCGCACCATGGAGTGGAGAATATCTCGCGTTGGAAAACAACTAGGCTATTAGACCAAACTGTGCGTGTAATTGGTTTACCAATATATAAACGTTTGACACATGAAAAAGAAACAGAGAAAAAGTTGTTTAATTTGAGCCATACACTTCCCCAGGTCCCCCGAGGACGGAAGCGCTTCCACACCCCGTGCGGACGTGGCTAATTGTCTGCGAAGGACTGGAGTAGAGCAAGTAGGAAACAGAGGGAGGGGAGGGCCCTGAGCGGGGGCCCGCGCGTGTTTGCGCACACGCCGCCGGATCCCGGTGGCGCATATAGTTGGAGTGCGGTAATGCGATTGAGCATTGGGAG